>VWZE01008869.1:75534-116805 GCA_013396675.1 Eubucco bourcierii
TCTTCTGCAGGCTGCAGAGCCCCAACTCTCTCAGCCTGTCCTCACAGCAGAGCTGCTGCAGCCCTCTCAGCATCTTGGTGGCCTCCTCTGGACCTGCTCCAACACTTCCATGCCCTTCCTGTGCTGGGGGCTCCACAACTGCACACAGGACTCCAGGTGGGGTCTGACAAGAGCAGAGCAAAGGGACAGAATCCCCTCCCTTGCCCTGCTGCCCACACTGCTCTTGCTGCAGCCCAGCACACAGTTGCTGTCTGGGCTACACTCACACTGCAGCCTCAGGTTGAGCTTTTCATCACCCCACACCCCCAGGGCCTGTTCCTCAGGGCTGCTCTCCAACCATTCCCCACCCAGCCTGGAGCTGTGCTTGGCATTGTGCCTACCCAGGGGCAGGACCTTGCACTTGGCCTTGTTGAATTTCATGAGGTTGGCTTGGGCACAGCTCTGCAGCCTGTCCAAGTCCCTCTGGATGGATCCCTGCCCTCTAACAAGTGACTCTACCATACAGCTTGGTGCCATCTGCAATCTTGCTGAGGGTGCACTGATTCCTCTGTCCATGTCACTGGCAAAGATGTTAAACAGGCTTCCTTTACAATCCCCTGCAATGGTATCTGCCTCGCCAAAATGGGGCAGCCAGCTCCTTGCCGATGGGTTCAGCAGTAAGGAGCAAGCATTGCTTTATTGCAGAGGTGCACAGGTTGGGAGGTTGGGTGCTGGAGGCATTCCCACAGACCCAGCACAGCAGCTGAAGTCGGCACTGGATACTTACACAGTGAAATGTGCAAGTTGCACCTCAGGTCAGCACCTACTGCAGACATCAGTCAGTTTGTTGCTCACTTCCCATTAAAGCGACCAGCAGGAGCAGGGAGGTGATTCTCCCCCTACTCTCTTCTCTTGTGAGACTCCCGCCTGCAACACTGCATCCAGTTCTGGGGCTCCCAGTATAAGCGGGACATGGAACTCTTGGAAAGGGGCCAGAGGAGGCCACAGAGATGATCAGAGGGCTGGAGAACCTTTCCTATGGGAGAGTTGAGACTGTTCAGCCTGGAGAAGAAAAGGCTGCAGGAAGACCTTAGAGCAGCCTTCCAGTACCTGAAGGGGCTCAAGGAGAGCTGGGGAGGGACAATGGGCAGAAACTTTAAGCTGAAAGAGGGGAGGTTAAGCCTGGATATTGGGAAGAAATTCTTGCCAGTGAGGGATGGGTGACACATTGGAACAGGTTGCCCAGGGAGGTTGTGGGTGCCCTCTACATAGAGGTGTCCAAGACCAGATTGGATGAGGCCTTGAGCAACCTGGGCTAGTGGAAGGTGTCCCTGCCCATGGCAGGGAGTCTGGAACTGGATGACCTTCAAGGTCTCTTCCAACCCAAACCATTTTATGAACCTATGAAGGATGTAGCACCTCTTAAATTCACTACAATGCTCAGAATATGAGGGGTTTATTTTGGACAAGGGTCTTCCAGCTAGGCAGTCTCATCTCCGGGGTCACTCTGGTCTTTTAAGCTTAAGCTTTGCTTGTTTTTTTTAATTCCTCTTTCTGATATGGTCACAAGTTAGATCTTCACCTGGTTTGATAGATCCTGGACCATATTAATTGGTTTTCTCTGGATTTGAAGGACACTTAGTTAAAGAAACACCTGTGTGGAGTGTTAAGGATGCAAAAACTCTTTGTTATTTACAGGCAAATAAGGATGTGGTTAAGTTACTGAGATGGCACAAGCTGCCCAAGATAATTAAAAATTGTAAACATTTCTCAACAGTTAGAATCTAGTTTCTTCTTTAAAGATAAAGCATAAAAATTAACTCTGGATAGTTACTGTGCCAGCCTTCCAGGTTATAGAGTTTCTTTGATTGCTGCTTTTGGACAGCCCCAGTCTGTGCCAGCTTTTCTCTCCTGCAGTTAAAAGGTCTGACTGCAAGCTTACCTCATGTGGAAATTCAGATTAAACAAACTCTGGCTTAGATAGAAACCTGGGCTCCAAATCCCTCCTTCAAAAGATGCTTTGAACCTTAAGTTACCTGTGGCAGCAGTTGAACAAGGACACAAATGAAGTCAGTATTAAATCTTGCTTGAATTTTGCAGTGACAGAGGTAATAAATGCAGTTCTATTCTGGCTAACTTCCTGAGAACTGAAAACTGGTGAAGGAAGGTGTGCAGAAGAGAGCTTGGTGGAGATCTTGTTTTGTAAGGCTTGCAGAATCCATGCTTAGAGTTTCCATAAAGAGCATTTAAAGTTTGACTGGTTCATGTCATAGAGTGATGCTGTCTACTTAATATTCACTAAACCAATATCATTAACAAATTACTGTGACTGGTTCATGTAGTAGAATGATGTTGTCTGCCTAATACCCTCTAAACTGATGTTGTTAAAGAGCAAATTATCACAGTAAGGTTCCAACCAGTAGCTGATGTTGGACTGTCAATAACATAGACCCCTTTTGCCACAGACTCAGTGTTTTCTATAGATCTAGGAGTGGATGCTGACATAATAATCATTGACAAATGGATATGATCATGTCAAGGAAATGAGCGTGTTTGGATGTCTAATTAGTGTTCAGCGAGGGAGGTTTTTCTAACCTTCTGTTCTTCAGCTGTTAAACATTAACTTCTCTTCAGGGAAGTGGATGCTGTTGCTAATTGTTTCTGAAAGTGAAATCAGACGCCTCCAAATCAATACATAGCAGCTTCTGGAAGAATTGATACCCTGTCCAAGCTGTTAAGACTTGTATTGACTATTCAGGCTCTCAATTGTTCCTCTCTGCAGAAGTTTATAGATCCTGCTGAGCTAGATGGAACAGAGCAGGTGCTATCAAGAGTGACCTGCTTTGTCTAATATTTCAGGATGTGGAAAACAAAGAGGGACCAGTGACCTTGAAGTCAGAGTAGCAGCGTAGCACCTTAGCTGTTAGTAATGGGGCACTTTGAAGGTATACCCATGTAGCTTTTACCCTGCCCTCTACATCCAAGGACTACTAGAAGCTGTCTGCTTTTATTTTCAACTCTTTCTAAGGCTTGTCTAAAGCCTTCAGATAGTTTAGTGCACAGGTTTTGATGCTCTGTGTCCTTTGATGCTAATGGCATTCTTTTTTTCCAAGCCCTTCAGCTGCCATCATCCTTCTGCTTTGTTCCCTGTTCACGTACTCCTCTTTTCCTGCAGGAGCCCTAACTCCTGCAATAAATATCTCAGCTTTTTAGAACCTCACTGCTAGGCCAGCCACATCCAAATATGCTTAAGCTTATTGAGTTGTTGATTTCATCTCTGCATTACCACTGTTGGCCTCACATAGCTGCTGTTTCATCGAGTACACCTTCATTTAACCCTTGAGGTTCCTTCTGCCACCATCTTACAGCTACAGTACTCCCTTGGGGTGCTCACTCTGCCGTTGTGGGATCCTTCACCTGATGTTTTCTACAGAAACAAAATCCTCCAGCTTTGAGCAGGCCTTGTTATCGGTGCCAGCAGAGCAAGGCTTGTAAAGATGACTTGGAGAAATGAGCTCCTAAGTCTCTAAATTGAGTGGTAGGATTGTGAATGCTTCAGAGGAATACAAGTGGCAGGAGAACTTTTAGTTTGACAAAACTTCAAAATATTATGGGAATATGATGCTTCTCCATCAGGATCTCATAAGAAGCAGCCTGATACTTACCTGGAGCCACTAATTTACTGTAGAGGAAAACTAGTCCTAGTCTGATACATAGAATGCCAGGCTGGAAGGGACCCCAAGGATCATCTGCTCCAACCTTTCTAGGTGATGGTTGAATTGAAATCAGCTGGCCCAGCACCCTGGCAAGCCAAGTCTTCAAACTGTCCAGTGTAGGGAACTCTACCACTTCCCTTGGGAGATGATTCCAGTGTCCAACTGTTCTTGTGGTGATAAATTGTCTTCTGGAGTCCAGGGGGAATTTCCCCAGCATTAACTTGTCCCCATCCCCTCTTGTCTTTTCCATGGATGCCCTTGTCAAAAGGGAGTCTGCATCCTCCTGATAGCCACCTTTTGTGTCCTGGTCTGTGGTGGTAAGGTCTACCCTGAGCTTTCTCTTCTCCAGGCTGCACAAGCCTAGCTCTCTCAGCCTTTCCTCTCATGGCAGGTCCTCCAGTCCTCTGATCATTCTTGTGGCTGTTCTCTGGACACCTCCCAGCCTGTCTACATCTCTTTTTGAACAGCATGGGCCACCACTGCATGCAGTGCTCCAGATGATATGTAAGATATCCACAATTAGTGCTGGTTGCTTCTCCTCATTCTGGTATTCAACCTCCTTTTGCCTTGGTTTCCTTAATGCTAAATATTTTTTTTCTGTTTTCTTATTTGCTCCTGGGGACCAGGCTGAAGAACCGTAGCAGCTCACAAGCGGGGAGAGGTTGTAAAACAAACTCTGGTTGTGTTTGAAGCCTTTTCTGTCAAGTCATTGTCACAACTGAGGTGTGATAGATAACTAGCACTGAGCAGAACTGTCCCACCTTCTGGATTCTTTTATCTGGAGCTGAGACAAGCTGTCAGAATCACTCTTCTAGACTAAAGAGACCCCTGTTTGGTGATTATTTCTCTGATTTTTTTTCCCCATTTTGTGTGCATCACTGCCTTGGAAAGGAGCTGAAGGCAGAGTTCTCCCCTGTTAAAGGCACATAGCTATACGTATCACAGTATCACCAAGGTTGGAAGAGACCTCAAAGCTCATCAAGTCCAACCCATTCCCACAGCCCTCCAGACCAGACCATGGCACCAAGTGCCACGTCCAAACCTGCCTTGAACACCTCCAGGGACGCTGACTCCACCACCTCCCTGGGCAGCCCATTCCAGCAGTCAATGACTCTCTCAGGCAAGAACTTTCTCCTCACCTCCAGCCTAAACTTCCCCTGGCACAGCTTGAGACTGTGGCCTCTTGTTCTGGTGCTGCTTGCCTGAGAGAAGAAAGCAACCTCCTCCTGGCTACAACCACCCTTCAGGTAGCTGTAGACAGCAAGAAGGTCTCCCCTGAGCCTCCTCTTCTCCAGGCTAACCAATCCCAGCTCCCTCAGCCTCTCTCCATAGGGCTGTGCTCCAGGCCTCTCCCCAGCCTCATTGCCCTTCTCTGGACATGCTCAAGCACATAGGTGTAAGCTCAGCATGTAGGTGTAATTCTTTCTGTTTCTTAATGAATTGGTGACTTGCTGACTGGGTTAGGCAGAAGCAGAAACAAATGATCTCTCTTGTGTGCTATGGGAAAAGTAAGGTGCTGCTGTTATTGTTTTGGGCAGCACACATTTATCTCAGTTTCAGCTGTAAACCATTATGGTTGTTTAGGCATTCTTTAAAAGGGAAAGTGCAAGTGTCCAACCCACCTCCTCTGTGAAACACCTGCTACAATAAGCGACTAAAAAGGATGTTTGAGCCTGGGAACCTTTTAAAATACTTTTGTTTTGCTGCCAGAGCAAAAGCACTGTTAGAACAACTATGTCATAATAAGTCTGATTCTAGAGGGCAGAAGAATAAAACATTTGATTTTCTTCTCTTATACAGCAGAGCAGAATTGAGCTTTTATATTATTCTGGTCACAGAAACATGAATTCTTATGTTTTCAGGGCAGCAGAAATTTGACATGGGGAAAACCAGCATGAGGCTTCTCTGTACTTCACTTTGTCTGACCATGATTTGCTGGCTAGCTAAAGGTACCTTGTCAAAAACAGATGCAAAGAAAGGTGCTACAAAAAAACTGGAGGAGAAGGTAAGAGAAATAAGTTCTCATCTTACCTAACATGTGCAGTGAACTAAATGAACCTTGGGAAATAGACTCTGGTTCTTTCAAATCAGTGTTAAAAGCAGCCATGCATTTTCATTGAAGCTTTTACTTATAAGTAAGAGTACCTGAAGCTATTGATCTCTTCAGCTTCTGCAGGCTCCTGCAGCTTTATTCCCTGTGCTTGGTAAAGAAACAGGAAGTTTTAGTCACCTCTTGCATGGCTAACAGAGACATCCATCAGTCCATTTGGGAAGGGGGTCAGGGAGCAGTAGTTTGGCCAAGAGCACTAGCTCCTCAGTTGTGGAAGGGATTGTGTCCTCAGCTTTGGAAGACTGCATCCTGGTAGAAGATCTTGGGGAGGCTTCCAACTAGCAGCTCCTTTGCAGGCAGTAATCTCATAGAAATCTGAGCAAGTGGATCCAAGATGTTGAAGTCCCTTTTAACTTGCTGAGCATGTTCTTGTTTCTTGCCTGGTTTCTTTCAGAATTGCAAGAAGGCAGAGCAGGGCAAGGGAAAGAGGGGCTGTGAAGGGGATGTGTATGTGCACATATCAACTGTGTGTACTTAGAATTGCTAAGCACATTGGACAACAAATGAAGACACGTTCAAAGTCCTCTCCCTTCAATTCTAAGTGCAGTTACTCCTTTGTTATGCAGATACATCTCTCATTGTTTGCATTGCTCAGCCTCAACCAGGATGAAAAAAATATTTTCTGCAGATAGTGAGGGTAATACGAAGTGTTGGGACAGGTCCTTACACTGGATCAATAGATGGTCAATAGATCAATAGAAGGCTGTGTGGTCAGGTTGACAGGCTGAAGGGAGGAGATCCATTCAGAGAGATTTGGACAGGCTGGAGAGGTGGGTCCAAGCCAAACTCATGCAGTTCAACAAGGCCAAGTGCAAGGTCTTGCACCTGGGTCAAGGCACTCCCAAGCACAAATCCAGGCTGGGTGAGGAGTGGCTGGAGAGCAGTCTGGAGGAGAAGGCCTTGGGAAGGTGTCAGTTGGTGACAGACTCCCCAGGAGCCAGCAATGGTCTCTGGCAGCCCATCAGGCAGCTGTGTGGTGTCTGCATCCAAAACAGGGAGAGCAGCAGAACAGGGAGGGGATTCTGCCCCTCTGCTCTCCTCTGCTGAGAACTCAGTTTGCAAATTGTCTTCAGATCTTCAGTTAAGAAGTCCTCAGCCCTTTGTATCACTTTTGGGGTAACCAGAAAGCATTGGCTGGAGAGCAGAGCTGTGGTGATAGATATTCTTTAATCTTACTACTTCTTGATGACATGGTTTTGCTTACATGTTTATTACCTGGCAAGTAAAGTTTACCAATGGTGACAAATCATTTCTGAGTACTTTCCTGTTTCAGTTTTAAATCAGTCTGCTGTGCATCATTTAAAAGGAGTGCTCAGAGTTCAGTGATGTGGTTGGGTTTTGTGCCTTTTTGGAGTCTGTCTCTATTGAAAGTGGCTCTTTTGCCCAGCTGGGTCTAAAATCTCTCTTCTTCCCCTCAGATACTGCATTCTGATAAAACCGTACAAGACAGGGGACTGGTAGTTGTGGATCCAAAAGCAAAGGATGTTATATTGGAACACAGAAGTTACTGCTCCAAGAAGACCAAGGAAAGACATTTCTCAGGAGATGTTCTGGGATATGTTACTCCTGTAAGTTAACAGAAGGAATAGAACTGCTGCTTGGAGTGAACGTGCAGCATACTGTGCCGATCGGCAGCCTTGCACCCCTGCCTTCAAAGCACTTCTGTAGGAACTTCTGCTCAAGGACAGATGAATAACCAGGAAATATTTTTTTTGGGGGGGGATTCAGGTGGTCTCCAACCATTGTTCTCCCATCCATCTTTTGGAGAAGGTCTAGGTCATGTTTGACCATCCCTGAAAGTCTTTAAAACCAGGCTGGATGTGGCTCTGAGCAACCCGATTTAGTGTGAGGTGTCCCTGCACATGGCAGAGGGGTTGGAACTGGATGATCTTTGAGGTCCCTTCCAGCCTTGACATATTGTGATTCTATAATTCTATGTTTGGGACCATTCTCTTTTCAGTAGCACCCAGTGATACTACAGGGGGTGATGGATACAGACTAGAACATGAGGCAGAACTTTGCTGTGAGGGTGCTGGAGCCCTGGAGCAGGCTGCCCAGAGAGTCTGTGGAATCTAGCATAATGTTTTTCTCCTTGCTGGTGAACCATAGTGTTCTCTTGTCCTTGCTGAGCTACGTGAAGCTGCAGTTAAGTCAAAACAGCAGGGCCATTAATTGTCCTCATACCATGCAGCAAACTGCTTGAACCTTCTAAATAAACAGTAAAAATTTTTATGCTGCTGTAAAATTGATCTCTTTTTACTATCCAGTCCTACTGTTGTTCAGAGCATCCTCTCTTGAATAATAAATGTCTCTTCCTTTTGTTCAGAGGATGCTTTTCAGTCTTTTCAGTCTTGCACTGCCCTATAAATTTTCCCCTTGATGAAGTTCTCTGGAACCTAAATGCAGAGTCTGTAATTTCAGAATGTTGGAATTTGCATGCAAATTCCTATAATTCAGGTGAATTTGCAGATTGCCCTTTGTGTAGCTATCAGAGTTTCCAGAGTATTTAAATAAAAATCATGTCCCAGAGGGTTTCCTCCCACTAACAAATGGGGATCTAGGAAATGATTCTTTGTTAAAGAATGTGTATTGGTCAACAGTCAAGTGAACTCTATGTCTTGCTTTTGAGCCTCTCACTTCTTTCTTTTCTGCTTTCTTTTGCCAGTGGAACAGTCATGGCTATGACATTGCTAAAATATTTGGAACCAAATTTACACTGATCTCACCAGTCTGGTTACAAGTGAGAAGAAGAGGGAAGGAAAGGTTCCAGTTCAGCGGCCTCCATGATGCTGATAAAGGTGGTGTTTGGTTTTTCTTTTGCACTGCAAGTAAGCTCACTGATCTGAGTAGCTTTCCTGATGTATGCATGTGAGGTTTTCTGGCTCTGCGTCATAGTGAAGCACAGAATCACAGAACATTAGGGACTGGAAGGGACCTTGAAGGATCATCCAGTCCAAGTCCCCTGCAGAGCAGGATCACCTAGAGCAGATCACACAGGAACACATCCAGGCAGGTCTTGAACATCTCCAGCGAGGCAGACTCCACTCTGTTCTGGGGTTCTGCCACCTTCACAGTGAAAACATTTTCCTCATGTTTCCATGCAACTTCCTGTGCCTCAGCTTCCAGCCTTGCCCCTTGTGCTGGCATTCGAGGCAGACTCCACTCTGTTCTGGGGTTCTGCCACCTTCACAGTGAAAACATTTTCCTCATGTTTCCATGCAACTTCCTGTGCCTCAGCTTCCAGCCTTGCCCCTTGTGCTGGCATTGGGCATCACCCAGCAGAGCCTGGCTCCAGCCTCCTGCCACTCACCTTTACATAACGGTAAACATTAATGAGGTCACCTCTCAGTCTCCTCTTCTCCAGGCTAAAGACCCCCAAGTCCATGAGGCTTTCCTCATAAGGAAGATGTTTCCACTGCCTTCATCATTGCTGTGGCTCTGCCCTGTACTCTTTCAAGCATTTCCCTGAGGTCCCTCTTGAACTGAGCGGCCCAGAATTGGACACAGTACTCCAGATGTGGCCTCACCAGGGCCGAGTAGAGAGGGAGAAGAACCTCTCTCCACCTTCTAACCACAGCCCTTTACACAGTATCACAGTCTCACAGTATCACCAGGGTTGGAAGAGACCTCAAAGCTCATCAAGTCCAACCCATCACCACAGCCCTCAAGACCAGACCATGGCACCAAGTGCCACGTCCAAACCTGCCTTGAACACCTCCAGCGATGCTGAATCCACCACCTCCCTGGGCAGCCCATTCCAGCAGTCAGTGACTCTCTCAGGCAACAACTTTCTCCTCACCTCCAGCCTAAACTTCCCCTGGCACAGTTTGAGACTGTGGCCTCTTGTTCTGCTGCTGCTTGCCTGATCAAGCACCAGAACTTTGCCTTTTAGTACACCCCCAGGTGTTGCCTTTTAGTACACCCCCAGGATACTATTGGCCTTCTTGGCCAGAAGAGTATGTTGCTGGCTTATGGTCAACATTTCATCCTCTAGGACCATGAGGTCCTTTTTCCCTTCACTGCTCTCCATTGTTTTTTGAAGGATTGTATTCAGTGAACTTCTTCCTGTCCCCACCTGATTCCTAAAGTGTCCATAGTTTATCTGTCTAAAGAATAAGTAGAAAGCGTAGCTCTTCACCAAACTGTTTACAAAGCCCCTCTGAAAAAAAATAAATAAAAAACCAAAACTAAGATTGTGGACAGGCAAAAAGTCTTTAGTCTGCACTGTGCAGTTGTTTGCCTCTTGTGGCATTTTTTCCCCTTTGCAAAAATCTTTGGGTGATTTTGTTTGGGGAATGGAAAATAGATTTAATCAGAAGAGAATTTCTTCCTTTGCTATCAAGAAACCTGCATCAGGTTTGGATTTCAGCTTCTATATTTCAAATTAATCAATAGATTCTTAATTAACATAGTCTTAATTATGTTCTTAATTAGTATGATCTTAATTGATATATTCTTAATTAGTTTATGGCCTTGATTCTGAATGTGGGATGTCATTTGAAACAGGCAGAATTCTTACCCTGTTGGTGCCTGCTGACACATTTGCAGTGCACTGACTGCCAAGAGGTATGGATGGGACACGTGAAAATACCTTTTAAAAAGAAAATAAAGTTACATTTCCTCCTGGGTGATGCTTGGTGACTACAGGATTGTTGTTCTGTGCAGGCACTAAGGCAGTTTCTGTGCTGTGACACAACTCAGGGAGGGGCTGGGGAGAGACAGCTGTAAGATTGTAGTAAATGCTAGTTCCACTGTGGTGGAAGTGAAGAGCTTCAGGTTCAGTGCAGCAGAGCATGTGTTTGGAACTAGCTGCCTGTGGCAGGAAGATGGATACAGTGCAGCTATGCCACATTGTTTGAAGAGTGCTTGAAAATATGTTGTTGTTGTCAACATCATTTATATTTTAACAGTTGTTCTCTTGATGCTGTTTGACAGGCTGGATGAAAGATGTCAGAAAATCCTCCAGAAGCATCAAAATAGGTGAGCCTCTGCTTTATGTGTGTCAGGGTTTCTTTAACTGCTAGGAGAGCAAAAGAAGGCTTTGTTCTGGGTGTGTATGGGAGATAGGGATGTTAATCATAGCACAGTTGTTTAAAGGGAGAAGTCTGAGAAGAGAAATAAAAGCAGTTAACTATAGTCAGTTTCATAGATTTCATAGAATGGGTGGGGTTGAAAGGGACCTTAAAACTCATCCAGTTCCAACCCCCTGCCATGGGCAGGGACACCTGTCACCAGCACAGGTTGTTCAAGGCCTTATCCAACCTGGCCTCCATGGAGGGGGCATCCACAGCCTCCCTGGGCAACCTGTTCCAGTGTCTCCCCACCCTTACTGTCAAGAATTTCTTTCTAACCTCCAGTCTATATCTCCCTTCTTCCAGCTTCAATCCAATCTGCTTTGTCCTATCACTACAAACCCTTGTCAAAAGTCCACTTAATTAGCTGAAGTGTTGATCCTGTTTGTACCCTAATGCTTTGCCTTAACTTCCTGTCTCTGGATAAGCCTTGGGTCACAGAGCCCTCTCTGGAGGGTAGTTAGTTTGCTTCCCTACCCTGGGGGAGCAATCTTCACACTCACTGCTCAGGGATTTGGCTTAGTTAAATGGAAAAAAGCAAATGATCTAAGTCTGAGTCAGACTCCCCTGCATGGTGGCAGAAAAGTCCTTTTGCTCTCCCTCCCCTGAAGCTGTGAACTGAAAGGCTGTGCCTTGGTGTGGCTGTAGGGCAAATGGCAACCACTGCTGTACAGATAACTCCGTGCTAGGCTGCTTACATCTGTCTAGAGCCAGTTCACAGATCACAGAACAGCTTGGGCTGGAAGGGACCCTAAAAATCATTCAGTTCCACCCCCCTGCCACAGTTGTGGGGAACTGTGAAACCCTTCTTGAGTCCAAAGGGAGTCTGAAGCTGGGAATTGAAATCCATTAGAAGAACTGAGTGCTTGGTCAGATATTTAAATTACTTCAGCTGCCAGATGATAAAGCCTTTGAAATCTCTCTAGACTCTTTAGAAACACTCTCTTACATCCTTGCTAGTTGGAAAGGGCTTAGACTCTGTAGGAGTTGTTGGCTTTTTCAGAGTGCATGACTGCTGACCGTACCAACAGCAGCTTTCCTCTCTCTTGCCTGACTGCATTTTTAATGTTTTGTGTGGCTAGAAAAGAAATTATGTGAGCTCAAGTGCCCATGTTTACCAAAGTAAAACTCTCAGAATCACAGAATGTTAAGGGTTGGAAAGGACCTCTGGAGATCATCCAGTCCAACCCTCCTACCAGAGCAGGATCACCTGTGGCAGGTTACACAGTAACACATTCAGATGGATTTTGAGTGTTTCCAGAGGAGACTTCACAACCTTTCTGGGCTGTCTGCCTCAGGGCTCTGCCACTCTCGCAGTGAAAAAGTTTCTCCTTATATTCACGTGGAACCTCCTCTGCACCAGCTTGCACCCTTGTCCCATCACTGGACATCGCTGCAAAGAGCCTGGCTCTGTCCTCCCCACACTCACCCTTCACAGGGTCCTGAGATGAGTAAAAGATTGAAGTAGTACAGTGTTGTGTGCAAAAGAGCAGATCAGAATTTGATGTGAACTCTTCTCTGTTGTTCTTGTGGTAGGGGAGATGTCCTGCTCACAGAAAGATTGCTGCTTCACACTGGTGACCTTATAAGACTCTACTTGGGGCCCTGAAGGAGTAGTTCAGCTAAGATGGTTCAGTCAAGTGAAGGTCTCTTAACACATGCCATCAGTGCTGGCTTTTAACTAAACAAAAGATGAAGCAGCATGTTCTGTGGTGCCACCTTATCTGTGCTGCTCAAGTTGGCCCAAGTAACAGAGCATAGATCTTAGTTGTGAGCTCTGGTGTCCAGTGGCATCTCTGTTGTATTCTGTTTCTGCAGAAATAGTCCATTTGGATCATTATCCACCACCAGAGTGGTGGGCACACTGCCCACAAAAGTTGTGGAGACTCCAACCCTGCAGGTGTTCAAGGCTAGGTTGGATGTGGCCTTGAGCAAGCTGGTCCAGTAAGAGGTGTCTCAGTGCATGGCAGGGGGGTTGTAACTAGGTGATCTTTGAGGTCACTTCCAACCCAAAGCAGTCTGTAATTCCATGGTAATAAATTCTTTTCACTCCTTTGCTTGACAGTGCCTCGAATGCTGTTTGATGGGTGGACTTACCAGGACTTTGAGAGTGTTTTTAACAGTGAGGATGAGATAGAGGAGCTTTCCAAGAACATGGTGCTGCTAGCCAAGGTAAAGTGACCTTTTGCTAGTGCTTCTGAAATAGCTTGAGATGATATTTGAGTCCTTCTGTAATGGGTGTTTTCTTATTTCCAGGAGCTTTCTGTTCTGCAAACCAAAGTGCTGCTCAAACCAATAACGAAGCAGGATTCTCAGTAATGTGTCCCAGTTTGCATCCAGTTCCTGTTGACTATGGAGCATAGCAACACCTAATGCAGTTAACTAGTTCTAAAGTGAGAACTGCATCAGCAATAGTGTGGCCAGCAGGAGCAGGGAGGTCATTCTCCCCCTGGACTCTGCACTGCTTAGGCCACACCTTGAGTCCTGTGTCCAGTTCTGGGCTCCTCCATTGAAGAAGGACATTGAGGTGCTTGAGTGTGTCCAGAGAAGGGCAACGAGGCTGGGGAGAGGCCTGGAGCACAGCCCTATGGAGAGAGGCTGAGGGAACTGGGATTGGTTAGCCTGGAGAAGAGGAGGCTCAGGGGAGACTTCTTGCTGTCTACAGCTACCTGCAGGGTGGTTGTAGCCAGGAGGAGGTAACTTTCTTCTCTCAGGCAAGCAGCACCAGAACAAGAGGCCACAGTCTCAAACTGTGCCAGGGGAAGTTTAGGCTGGAGGTGAGGAGAAAGTTGTTGCCTGAGAGAGTCACTGACTGCTGGAATGGGCTGCCCAGGGAGGTGGTGGAGTCAGCGTCCCTGGAGGGGTTCAAGGCAGGTTTGGACATGGCACTTGGTGCCATGGTCTGGTCTTGAGGGCTGTGGGAATGGGTTGGACTTGATGAGCTTTGAGGTCTCTTCCAACCCTGGTGAAACTGTGAGACTGCATCAGTCTGACCAGCATAACCTTGTTGAGTGATCCTTGGCAGTTGTACTGGTGGCTCTTGACGGCCAGAATTTGTCAGTGATAAAACTATTCCGAAGAGCTGACAGGCTGAGGCAGTAGTGGAGACCTGATTAACTTCTTGTGGAGGTTGCCTAAAAAAAGAGCCCACAACTTTCTTTACATTCTTGTTAAGAAAACTTCTATTAAGCAGAGGTTCAACTTCTTATTGATGTATCCGAGAGGCACTAAAAATGGTCGCTGGTGCAATGAGTACTGTTTGCTGTGTCACAGCAGCACACTCAGTCTGCCAGAGCCAATGAGCCACTTCCAGAATCACAGCATGCATCAGACTGGATGGGACCTTCAAAGGTCATCTTATCCAGCTCCCCTGCAGTGAGCAGGGGCATCTCCAGCCAGAGCAGGTTGCTCAGGGCCCCATCAAGTTTGACCTTGAACATCTCCAGGGGGCCTCAACCACATTTCTGGAACAGGTTCCAGTATCTGAGCACTCTCATATTAAAGAGCTTCCTCCTGATGTCCAACCTAAATCTTCCCTGCTGCAGTTCCAAATCATTGCACCTTGTCCTGTCCCCACAGGCCCTTCTGAACAGTCCCTCTCCAGTCTTCCTGCAGATCACCTTCAGATATTGAAATGCAACTTTGAGGTCTCACTGGAGCCTTCTGTTCTCCAGGCTGAACAGCTCCAACTCTCTCAACTTGTAGGAGAGGTGTTGCAGCCCTCTGAACAATTATACTGACAGTAACTCTTTGGATGTCTGTAACTGCACAGTTCTGCTCAGGTTTGGTAAACCAGTTTCCTTAAACCCAAAAAAATGAGAGGAAAAGAGAGAATTTCCTGTGAAGAACCATTACTGTTTGCTAAGGTTTTCTGGGCAGCCTTTATCTTTAGACCTATGAATGTGTAGGACCTGGCAAGTTGCACCCAAAAAGCATTCCACTTCAGTGGGGATTTTTTTGGCAGCCTGCTTAATTACTGGCAGGAAAAGAATTCTCCCTATCTACATGATAAAAAGAACTCTCAATGTTCTCTAGAGGAAGGTAGATGTAGAGGTAAATGGAATAGATTCTTATAATTTTAACTGATAAAGCAATTTTAGGTCCTCACAAGTAAAAGCTGGCTTCTCAAGGATAGGCCACTCAAGTACAGCAGTATCCTTGATCAAGCTAAACAGAAATTAGTGAGGTTAATTGTGGGAGATGTTTGGAATCTTGCCTGTGCCAGCTTAGCATTTCTGTCTTCAGAGCTTGTCAGGTTTTCCTGACTGTGCATACAAATGTCTGCCAAATGATTGACTTAACACCCAACTTTCACCAGGGGCTGAATTTTCCCAGTCTGATACCTGCTGGTTTAATCCTGCAAGAATAGAAGACATAAAGCCTCCTCTTAACAGTGCTCAGCAGTATCTAAAGGTCAAGGTTCAAGAGGCTGGGACCAGACTCTTGTCAGTGGTGCCCAGCCACAGCACAAGGGGTGATGGGCACAAACTGGAATCCAGGAGGTTCCATCTGAACAAGAGGAGAAACTTGTTTGGTGTGAGGGTGCAGGCCTGGAGCAGGCTGCCCAGAGAGATTGTGGATTCTCCTTCTTTGGAGTGATTCCAAACCCACCTGGGTTGTGATCCTGGACAAGCTGCTGTGGGTGCTCTGCTTTAGCAGGGCAGTTGGATTGGATGATCTCTAGAGGTCCCATCCAACCCCCACCATTCTGGGATTTTGGGATAACTAATAGAGATGTTAAATAATTTGTGCTTCTCTGACTTCTTCACAAAATGCTGCATTCCAGAGGAAGCTTGGTATAAGAATACAAAGCGTATTCAGTCTGTGATAATAAAGCAACCCTCCAGTCACTGTGTGCTTTGTCTGCTCTGATAGCAGCATCATGAATAAGCCTGGTGATTAACTCTTTATTGTTGTGCTTCCCTTTATTTAGAATGAACATTTTGATGGCTTTGTAGTTGAAGTTTGGAGTCAGCTGGGAAACCAAAAGCACACGTGAGTATAAACCTCTAGGATGCAATTCCTGCAAACCAAACCAGCTCTTTCAAAGCAGCTTTTGAATTTGTCGCTGTGGATTTGAATTTGTCATTGTAAGTGAGCCTGGCACCTCAGCAAGCCTGTGGTTTGTGTGGCACATCAAGGGCTCTTCCCTTGGGATCTGTAAATGCCCTTCTGACCTGATAAAGGGACAAGTGTGGAGTGTCTTTTGCCTCCCTTGTCCCTGCCACAAAAGCACTGGAGCAGGCCATGCTGCCTGGAGCCCACAGAGTGGCAGCATTGTGACACGACTGAGCTCCCTTATCAAACCCTGGCTTTCCGACGTGACAAACAGCATTAGTAAAGTATCTGCTTAGCCTTGTAAGGGTGAAGGTCAGCTGAAGGGAGATGTCAACACAGAGATGACCCCTGACGATTTGGAGATGCGAAGCATTCACAGAACAGCAATCGTCTGTGCTCCAAGTAAAGCAGCTGTTGGAACTAATTCCTGATTCAGGTCCTTCAAGGTGAAGCACCTGAAAGCAGCTTAACCTACTTCTAGGTAAAACAGCAACAGATCATAGAATCATAGAATGGTAAGGTTGGAAGGGACCTCAAGGATCATCTGGTTCCAAGCCCCTACCATGGGCAGGGACACCTCCCACTAGTACAGGTTACTCAAGGCCTCATCTGGCCTTTAACACCTCCAGGGAGGGAGCATCCACAACCTCCCTGAGCAACCTGTGCCAGTGCCTCACCACCCTCACTGTAAAGAACTTCCTCCTAACATCCAGTCTAAATCTCCCCTCTGCCACTTCAAACCCATTGCCCCTTGTCCTGACATTACAAGACCTTGTCAATAGTCACTCCCCAGCCTTCCTGTAGCCTCCTTCAGATACTGGAAGGCTACTATCAGGTCCCCTCAAAGCCTTCTCTTCTCCAGGCTGCAGAGCCCCAACTCTCTCAGCCTGTCCTCACAGCAGAGCTGCTGCAGCCCTCTGATCATCTTTGTGGCCCTCCTCTGGACCCTTTCCAACAATTCCATGTCCTTCCTGTGCTGAGGGCTCCAGAACTGCACCCAGGACTGCAGGTGGGGTCTGAGGAGAGCAGAGTAAAGTGGCAGAATCAACTCCCTTGCCCTGCTAGCCACACTTCTCTTGAATCACAATGACACTCCTGGGAACAGGCTGTACCTTCAAATTACTTCCAGAGCTTTCTGACAAGCCAAGGAAACCTGCCTGGTTAATACAATATAGTCCTAGTATTTGGTGTGAACATGATTTAGTTTAAAAGATGAAAAATCAGTTTAGTTTGGGTTTTTTTTGGTTGGGTTTTCTGTTTTGCTTTGGGTTTTGTATGGTTTTTGTTGTTGTTGGTTGATTGGTTTGTTGTTGTTTTTTCTTTCTGAGGTACAAGTGATCCACTTGAAACAGGAAGAGAAATTTCATTGGTGTGAGGGTGCTGGAGGCCTAGAACAGGCTGCCCAAAGAGGCTGTGGAGTCTCCTTCTCTGGAGAGATTCCAAACTCACCTGGCCATTGTGGTCCTGGGCAAGCTGCTAGGGGTGCCCTTCTTTAGCAGGGGGATTGGACTGGATGATCTTCAGCCAAAGAGACTATGGAGTCTCCTTCTCTGGAGAGATTCCAAACTCACCTGGCCATTGTGGTCCTGGGCAAGCTGCTAGGGGTGCCCTTCTTTAGCAGGGGGATTGGACTGGATGATCTTCAGCCAAAGAGACTATGGAGTCTCCTTCTCTGGAGAGATTCCAAACTCACCTGGCCATTTTGATCCTGGGCAAGCTGCTAGGGGTGCCCTTCTTAAGCAGGGGATTTGGATTGGATGATCTTCAGCCAAAGAGACTGTGGAGTCTCCTTCTCTGGAGAGATTCCAAACTCACCTGGCCATTTTGATCCTGGGCAAGCTGCTAGGGGTGCCCTTCTTAAGCAGGGGATTTGGATTGGATGATCTTCAGAGGTTCCCTTCTGAACCCACCCCATTCTGGGTGTCTGGGATTCTGAGGAAGACTAATCTAGTCAGCAAGCTGCAGCTAGGCTTGTGTGTGTAATAACAGATTCCTTATATTTTGTTAATAGTGTTATGGAGAAGACCCACCCAGTGCAGTAGCAGTGCAGGAGCAGTTTATATAGCAGAGGTTATGGAATTAGCTTTGGAAACAGCCTCCACTCTCCAAGGGGGTGTGCAGGGATAATTTCTAGCAGAGTCCATTCATGAAGGAGGGGAGTCTGCAAAAGAATTTGGACACCTGAAAATGGAGTGTCCTGATTCACTGTTCATTTGGGTTGTGATTTATGCACCACTTTATTTATTAGAAAGCTGGACTAATTGAAAGCTCTCTCCTCAGCACACCTCAGCTGAGCAAGTGTTCCCATGGGTTACCTTTTTTTTTCCAGCAGCTGAACATGAATTTTGGTTGGATTAAAGAGGCATAGTGACATCTTCATAACTCATGCTCTCCCCATGGCCTCAAACACTGCACTGCCTGAAGATCTTGTGACAATGCCACTTCGAAGTATCTCCACGTCTCAGCGTAGCAGTGTTAGCTCTCTGCAGAGCTGCTGTAACCCATCCATCCTGTGCCCAGCCTCTGTAAGAACCTTGTGATCACTGAGCATTTTAAAAATGAGGCAGATGTAGACACTTCTCTGTCAGCCCTTTACGTGTTTCTAGCAAATATTGAGGGTTTGGGTACTCACTTCAAATTGGAAATGGATGGAAATTCTTCCTGCAAGGCCTGAGGAGCTTTCAGTTTCCTCTTCATCCTAGCTGCCATTGCAGATAAGGTGAAATGTTGCTAAGAAATTACATTGCAGGCATCCACTAAGACATGAAATTCTGTGATTTCAGACTCACCATGCATCTTCTCTTTTACATATTCTCAAGCAGAACTCCATTCTGTTTTGTTTGTTTTCAAGAACAAAAAAAAAAATCTTCCAGGCTTTCTAATTTGGGGTTGGAATTGCTCTGTAATGCTCAGCAGACTGAAGTCTGAAGTGATATCAATCCTTTGTGCTGCTTTCCTTTGCATATTCATGTGAATGGTGATGTTAGCAACAGTATAAATTTTATATAAGGGAATTATGTACCTAAATATATCTACTTGGTTTTATGTTAGCTGTCCCTAGGCAGCCTCGTCTCTGGCTCTACATGTAGGGTCCTAGATGCCTCAAGTAACAGGATCACAGGATGTTAGGGGTTGGAAGGGACCTCAAAACATCATCCAGTCCAACCTTCCTGCCAGAGCAGGATCACCTTTACCAGATCACACAGAAACACATCCAGGTGGGTGTTGAGTATCTCCAGAGAGGGAGACTCTAAAACTCCCCTGGGCAGCCTGTCCAGGTGTTCTGTCACTGCAATCCTGTGTGCATGCTGTGTGTACCTTTGGGTGTGTAAAATGGCATTAGGATCTTATCTTTAGATGCTGGAAAGAATCATAGAATCACAGAATGTTAGAGGTTGGAAGGGACCTCTGGGGGTCATCCAGTCCAACTCCCCTGCTAAAGCAGAGCACCCACAGCAGCCTTCCCAGGATCACAGTGGCCAGGTGGGGCTGGAATCTTTCCAGAGAAGGAGACTCCACAGCCTCTCTGTGCAGCCTGCTCCAGAGCTCCAGCACCCTCACAGTGAAGAAGTTTATCTTTATGTTGAGGTGAAACCTTCAGGTCTCCAGCTTATATCCATTGTTCCTTGTCATGTTACTGGGTGCTACCAAAAAGAACCTGGCACCTTCATCTTGAGCACCCCTCAGACATATCTCTCTTCACAGAGGGAGTGATTGGCATTGGAATGGGCTGCCAGGGAGGTGGTGGAGCTCCCATCCCTGGAGGTGTTCAAGAAAAGCCTGGATGGGGCACTTGGTGCCATGGTCTGGTTGATTGGCTAGGGCTAGGTGCTAGGTTGGTCTGGATGAGCTTGGAGGTCTCTTCCTATCTGGTTGATTCTATGATTCTGTGATTAGTAAGATCCCCTCTCAGCCTTCTCTTCCCCAGACTAAACAGCTCCAGGTCTCTCAGTCTGTCTTAATAGCAAAGATGTTCAAGTCCCTTTGTCATCCTTGTAACTCTCCACTGGACTCTCTCCAGCAGGTCACTGTCTTTCTTGAGCTGGGAAGCACAGAACTGGATGCAGTATTCCAGGTGTGGTCTCACTACGGTAGAGCAGAGGGGAAGGAGAACCTCCCTAGACTGCTGGAGACAGCTGGATGCAGTATTCCAGGTGTGGTCTCACTAGAGCAGAGGGGAAGGGAACCTCCCTAGACTGCTGGAGACAGCTGGATGCAGTATTCCAGGTGTGGTCTCACTAGAGCAGAGCAGAGGGGAAGGGAACCTCCCTAGACTGCTGGAGACACTTTTCTTGATGCACCCCAGGGTTCTGTTGGCACCTGCTCTGTCTGAAGAGCCTGGATTATCTTGATATATGTGTGGGGACCTAGGTTTTAGTGGGGCTTCACTGGCCTGTTCAGGCTCCTGTGGGTGTTTCATAGAGCTAATTTGAAGTACCCTCAAATTAGTGCTGGAGCCTACTTCTTTCCTGTCATTCCTGGAAGTAAATTGGTGATGTACAAATCACAGTGAGGTCAAATTTAACCTTAGGTGAAAGGCTGCTTCTAACTGGTGCTGCCTCCTCTCACCCTGACAGTCACTGCTCAGTGGAAAAAAAGTGTTCAGCTGCCCATTTCAACAGGTAGGAAATCAATCTCCTAACAAAAATCTGTCAGCCAACGTATCCTATGCAGATAATACCTCAATTCTAGTGTCTTTGACTGCTGCTTGTAGATCAAACCTGCTCCTTAACTAAAAAACTGTCTTTTATCTTTAAGTTTCATGGGTGATTTTTGCAATAAAATACTCCAGGTTATTTACCCTCTGGCATTTGAGTTTAGAAGTGTACATGGCAGAGCTGTTGAGGTAACTGAGCAAGCAAAGGTTCTCCTGCTTGTTTAGGCAACAGCTGAACAGGATGATGTCTCTCTTGCTGAGCTCACTTGTGGGTTTATTGGGTGGATTTCATTTTTTTTTTCCCTCCAGAGGCCTGGGTGTTGCTGTGCAAAAGGCATGGATGTAGCCATCAGAATGTCACAGCATCCAAGAGAGTACAGACATTGCTCTGATCAGGCTGGCAGCAGCTGACAGATGGCACTGCCACCACACAGAATCAGGCTGTACAAGAGGATCTTTTTTTTTGTCCCCACATGTTGCAGGCACTTGATATCATGCAGAAGATGACCTTCAGACATCTTATTAATGTTGGTAGGAGTAGAGGAGCAAAAAGCTCTTCTGGCAGTTCTATCCTTCATGTTAGTCCCTGAAAAATTAATCTATTAATCAAAGTTTTGCCATAATTCATTGCACTTTCTTGGTATTAACTAGGCAATGTAATGGCACAAAAGGGCAATTTCTTCTCAAAGCAGGCAGCTTTACTCTGCCCAATTTTCTTGACAAGGCATAAATTTTAGGCTGTACTGACTACCAGGTTGTGCAATAATAGTGGCTGAAGCTGGAAAGTTGCAGAGTTGTGAAGGGGTTTGGGAATGATTTGTATATTGTATATTGATTGTGTATTCATTCAAGTATCTGAGGGCTGGGGGTCAGGAAGGAAGGGACAGGGACAGGTTCTGCTCACCTGTGCCCTGGCATGGGACAAGAGGCAATGGATTCAAACTGCAGCACAGGAAGTTGCACCTCAATATGAGGGAGAACTTCTTGACTGTAAGGGTGCCAGAGCCCTGGCACAGACTGCTCAGAGGGGTTGTGAAGTCTCCTTCTGTGGAGCCTTTCCAGCCCTGTCTGGATGTGTTCCTGTGTGACCTGTGCTGGATTCTCTGCTCCTGCTCCAACAGGGGATGTGGACTGGGAGATCTCCAGAGGTCCCTTCCAACCCCTAACATCCTGTGACCCTGTGATTTAACAGTCTTGTGTGTCTTCTGCAAGGCTTCTCAGACAAACCTACAGCCCTCTCCTGTGCACTGAAGGAAAGTGGACTGCAAAGTGTCCTGAGCAGTGCTGGAAAGGGGGAATTCTGAAAATAGAAGCTTCCCTCAAACTTTTGAGTGCTGAAAATCTGGAGGTTTGCAGAGGGAACAAGATACTTTGAAATGAACACATGGAAAATTGACCTACCAAATGGTAGGAATAGTAGAAGGCCTGAAATAGTAGGAATGAAGTAGACCTTAATTAGCTCAAGACAGTCTTAAAGCTGCCAGTGTTTTAGTAGCTACTCTGAAGTGAAATTTGACAATGTTGAAGTCTCTAGTAAATATTTAATGAAGCCTTTTCAGGAAGACTGATTCTGTTCCTGCTTTCCTTCACCTCATTATAATGTTTAAAATGTCAGTAGCTTTTCTTTGTAAATTACCAGTAGTAGGATGGGAGAATATTGTGCTTAAAACCCTGGAAAGCACTGTGGGGACACAGTAAAGTGTGAATTTATAGTGTACAATAAATGAGCATTCTGCTATGGCTGTTTTAGGGGCGAGGGGGAGAGTGCATATTTGATTTATCTGCCTTGGCTGACAAATGGAAATGAAGCTAAGTGAAGTCTGCAGCCATGAATCCTGGCTGGTTTGCTGGAAGGCTTTTAGGACCCAGACTTGGCTCAACAGGTCACTGAGTAGATGATAATCTGGGTTTCCTGAGCAAGAACCTGTTGTTGTCCACTTAGCCCTTTTCTTCATGGTATCATTTTGGTTGGCAAAGACCTTTGAGATCATTGATTCCAACCATTCTTTAACTCTGCCAAGGCTGGTGCTAAACCATGGGCCTCTGCACCATGTTTCTGCCTCTTTTCAACCCCTTCAGGGATGGGGATTCAACCACCTCCCTGGGCAGCCTGTCCCAGTGTTTGAGAGCCCTTTCAGGGCAGAAGATTCTTCTAATGTCCAACCTAAATCTCCCCTGGTGCAAGTCATGGCCATTTCCTCTTGTCCTGTCACTTGTTACTGGGAAGAAGAGGCCAACCCCCAACTGGATCCAGCCTTCTTTCAAGGAGCTGTAGAGAGTGAGAAAGTCTCCCCTCAACCTCCTCTTCTGCAGACGAAACAACCCCAGTTCCCTCAGCTGCTCCTCCCTAGCTCTGTTCTCTGGATCCTTCCCTAGCTTCATTGCCTTTCTCTGGACCTTTTCCAGCACCTCAGTGTCCTTTTTGGGGGAAAGGGCCAAAAATTGAACCCAGTACTCAAGGTGTGGCCTCACCAGTGCCCAGTACAGGAGGGCAATCACTTTCCTTATCCTGCTGGTCTCACACTGTTGCTGATCCAGGCCACGATGCTTGACCACCTGGGCACACACTGGTTCATGTTAGGGCTATGGTTTAAGGTGAATCTTATACAATAGGGTTATAGGTTGGACTTGGTGATCTTGAGAGTCTTTTGCAACCTGGATATGATTCTGTATGTTCAGTCACTGGTGTCTAGCACCCCTGGGTCCTTTTCTGCCTGGCAGTTTCCACTCTTCCTCAAGCCTGGGGTGTTGCAGGACATTGTCCAAGTTGGACCTAATTATTTTTTGGCCAGAGCTGTACTTCCTGGATTTGGTGATGGGAGGAGAGAAAGTAGCTCTTTTGCTGGAGTCTGTTTGCAGTGAGAGTCCTGTCTGCTAGCTGAAAATAGAAACATCAATCCAAACTGCACTCCTGCACTCTCCTCAGGCCACCAATCTTTGTCTTTTGGTCACAGCTGCAGGTTGTGGTTCTATGCTGTATGCCTTTCTGGGGTTAAAATATGCTACTTTTGTGCAGTCACTGCTTTTGTGGGGGAATTTTTAACCTGTGCTGGCTAATCCCCAGTCTCTGACATTGCCAAGGAAGGGAGAAACCTTGAATGTTATATTCACTTGCCTTTTTTTTTTTTTCCTTCCCTTTATCTGCATCTGGTTCCAAATTATTCCAATTACTTTTTTTCCCTCATGATTCAAAGCATTGCTGTCTGGATTGGCAAAATTTTAGGAGCTGAGACAGATATGTGAGGATGCAGAGTGGGAACAAGGTTGTTAGCCCTGTTTCTAAATGAAAATGAAAAAGATGTTACCTTGCTCTGCACCTTTGTTAGGTGCTTTCATCCTGTTCTGCCCCTCCTTCAATCCCCTCACCTTTTAAATAATTGAAGTCAGCCAATGTTTTGCTTAGTGTAGAGGTCTCAGAGTTCCTACAGCTGAAAAAAGGCAGCCAGGCAGAGAAGAGAGATCTGGGCTAATGAACAGTGTAGAATAATCTCAGTGCCAGAGATCAGACTGATCTTGCATGTAGCACCTCTGACAGCTAACGAAGGCTGTGCTGGTACTGCAGTCTGGTAGCTACAAAGGTCACTTGGCCATGAAACACAAAGCAGTGGGAAAACTGCAGCTGGTTCTAATACTGGCTTTGATAAGATGATGGCATGAGAGCCACAGTGTGTGTCTTGGGGTCAGTGAAGGTCTGCTTAGAGTTGCAATCTTTTGAGTGTGTTCCTAAGGGAAAGGGTTTTTCCTTTGCTGCAATTGATTTGTCTGAATAGTGACACAATGTGGAATGCATAAGATAAGAAATGGGAGGGAAAACATTGCCAGAGCAAGAATGGCAGAAGTACAGGCTGCAGGCAGACCAAAAGCTGGTTCCTGGAATTCATGTCCCCCCCTGGAGGAGAGATACAGGTGGTGGTGTGACAATCAGTTGTCAAGAGTTGTTCAGCACAGCCAGCTCATCCAGCCTGGCCTTGAACACCTCCAGGGAAGAGGCATCCACAGCCTCCCTGGGCAACCTGTTCCAGTGTCCTCTCCACCTTCATACTGAAGAACTTCTTCCTAAGCTCCAGTCTAAGCCTGTACTCCCTCAGTTCCAAACCATTCCCCCTTGTCCTGTCACAGAATCATAGAATGGTAAGGTTGGAAGGGACCTCAAGGATCAGCCAGTTCCAACCCCCTGCCATAGGCAGGGACACCTCCCACTAGCACAGGTCACTCAAGGCCTCCTCCAACCTGGCCTTAAACACCTCCAGGGAGGGAGCAGCCACAACCTCCCTGGGCAACCTGTGCCAGTGTCTCACCACCCTCACTGTAAAGAACTTCCTCCTAACATCCAGTCTAAATCCCCCCTCTGCCACTTCAAACCCATTGCCCCTTGTCCTGGTATTGCAAGACCTTCTCAATAGTCCCTCCCCAGCCTTCTTGTAGGCCTCTTTCAGATCCTGGAAGGCTACTCTAAGGTCTCCTGGAAGCCTTCTCCTCTCCAGACTGCACAGCCCCAACTCTCTCAGCCTGTCCTCACAGCAGAGCTGCTGCAGCCCTCTCAGCATCTTTGTGGCCCTCCTCTGGACCCACTCCAACACTTCCATGTCCTTCCTGTGCTGGGGGCTCCAGAACTGCACCCAGGACTGCATCTGGGGTCTGAGGAGAGCAGAGCAAAGGGGCACAATCCCCTCCCTTGCCCTGCTGCCCACACTGCTCTTGCTGCAGCCCAGGACTCAGTTACTGTCTGGGCTTCATGTGCACACTTCAGGCTGTCTCTACATATCCTTATGAAAAGTCCCTCTACAGCCTTCCTGTGTGTATTGAAAAACAGCTCTGAGGTCCACTTGGAGTCTTCTCCCCTCTCCAGGCTAACCGACCCCACAACCTCAGCCTGTCCTCACAGCAGGGATGCTCCAGGCCTCTAGGGAGATGCTCTGTTTTTACATGCTGACAAAATAGAGCTGAGAAACATTTTAGCCCCAGAGTGATCACCAGAGCCAGTAAGCCTAAGCCTGTCTGCAGCAGCTCAGTGTTCTTACTGTTGGAAGAGGACAAACCTCTGGTCTCTTTTTTCTGCTGTGGTCATTGGGTACAAGCTGTGTTTGGCTCTCCTACCAGCTGCATCTTCTCCATTGTTTCTAATGTTGTTAATTTGCTCTTGTCAATGTATGGATCAGTTTTACTGCCTTTCCCTCTAACTACACATTTCTGTTTCAGGGAGTTGATTCACTTGCTCACTCACCTCTCTGAAGCTCTGCATGAAGCACAACTCAAACTCATCCTGGTCATCCCTCCTGCCATTGCAGCAGGGTGAGTATGCCTGTTCAGATGGCAGATGACAAATACTTGTCTGATAGACAGTGAATTCAAAGCTTTGTTTGTAGCTGTCCAGCTTAAATGACTAACAGAGTGAGTTTGGGTAGCCCTCTCTTCAAGCATGCTTCACAGATTGCATGGAGTTGGAAGGGACCCTCAAAGGACATCTTGTCCCAACCCCCTGCAGGCAGCAGGGACACCTCCAACTAGAGCAGATGTGCCCAGGGCCACATCCAGAACAGCCATGAGGCTTCAAAGCCCTTGCAGGGGATAATGCAGCATGTGGAATACTGTAAGTCATTCTGTGCTGCAAGTCAATCCCTTTACTAGGAGGGGTTTACAACATTCACAGCATTTGGTGTCACTCACACACATGGAACCTGCCTCTTAACTCCCACACATGCCAGGCTCAGCTCACTGACACACTCCTGCAGTCTGCTTTGGGTTTTCCCCCCAAGCTCTTTACCTGTGGGGATGGCAGTGCCTCAGATTTACAGTCACAGCTTCACAGACTGCATTGGGTTGGAAGGGACCCTCAAAGGGCATCTTGTCCAATCCCTCTGCAGGCAGCAGGCACACTGCCAGCTAGAGCAGGCTGCCCAGGGACACAGCAAGCCTGACCTTGAATGGCTCCAGGGATGAGCCTAAACCACAGCCCTGGACAGCCTATTTCAGTGTTTCATCACCTCCATTGTGCAGAACTTCCTCCTAATGTCCAACCTAAATCTCCCCTGCTCCAGTTTCAAACATTTGCCCCTCATCCTGTCTCCACAGGCCCTTCTGAACAGTCCTTCCCCAGCCTTCCTCTAGCCCCTTTCAGATACTGAAATGTAGCTCTGAGGCCTTCTCTTTTCCAGGCTGAAATGCCCCAACTCTCCCAGCCTGTCCCTGTAAGAGAGGTTCTCCACCCCTTTGATCATCTTTGTGGCCTTTCTCTGGACCCTCTGCAGCAGGTCCATGTCTCTGTTGTGTTGGGGACCCCAGAGCTGGACACAGTACTCCAGGTGAGGTCTCACCAGAGCGGAGTGGCAGAATCACCTCTCTCACCCTGCTGGCCACGCTGTTATTGATAGCTGTCTGTATATTATATATACCTCCTAACTTCTGATGTCACAAGAACTTGTAGAGGGACTTTCTGTTGTGTTAACCAAAACATCTGGTGAGAATTTTCAGAACAAGAGCAGAAACAGTTGTGGAGCTTAATCACTTGTTGCCAAGGAGTGAAAAGTGTCCAAAAAGTAGCATGCAAAAGAACTTTCTGAGCCTCTGGGCATGATTTCAGCTCTGCCAGATAATAGTTACTCTTTAAGTAAGAAAAACAGTGCTACAGGAAGAAATTTTATCTATAATAAGGCCCTGGGTTTTCAAGATGATTTATTTTGACTTGATAGTTCATGTGTACAGCAAATGCATTTAGGAAGGGGATAATATTTGTAATTGATAATGATTCTGTTTATTTGTGCAGTGATTTGGATCTAACAGATGTGCCAGTTTATACCCTCTTCTGCCTCAACAGCAGTTAGCAGTTCTTATCTTTCAGTGTTTATAGCAGAAAGAGATTTGATTCCTAAGACTGTATTTGTTAAAAAACCAAAATGTGGAAAATGAGAATGGTTTTTCTTTATATGTGGGAGGAATTGGAATCCTTTTAATGTTTTTTACAAGTTTTTAGGACAAGTTTCTACGTTGTCTTTAAGTGATACAGAATAAAATCCCACTTCAAATGTGTCACAGAATGTTAGAGGATGGAAGGGACCTCCAGAGATTGAGTCCAACTCCCCCTGCCAAAACAGGCTCACCCAGGGTAGTCCACACAGGAATGCAGCCCAGAAGTGGAAGGTGTCCCTGCCTATGGCAGGGTGTTGGAACTAGATGATCCTTGAGGTCCCTTCCAACCTCCCCATTCTATGATTCTATGATTCTATAAGATCCTGAATGCCTCCAGAGAAGGAGACTCCACAACCTCCCTGGGCAGCCTGCTCCAGGGCTCTGTCACCCTCACTGTAAAGAAGTTTCTCCTCATGTTGAGGTGAAACCTTCTGTGTTCCAGTTTGTATGTGAATAAATCTTATGAGGAGGGACTGAGGGAGCTGGGGCTGTTTAGTTTGAGAAGGAGGAAGCTGAGGGCAGACCTCATTGCTGTCTACAACTACCTGAAGAGACATTGTGGAGAGGTTGCTGCTGGTTTCTTCTCACAGGTAATTGAAGACAGAACAAAGAGGAATGGCCTCAGGCTGAGGCTGGGGAGATTTAGATTGGACATTAGGAAAAAGGTTTTCATGGAGAGAGTGGTCAGGGATTGGAATAAGCTGCCCAGGGAGGTGGTGGAGTCCCCAACCCTGTATGTGTTTAAGGTTGTTTGGATGTGGTGCTTGGGGCTATGGTTTAAGGTGAGTCTTGTAGAGGAGGGTTACAGGTTGGACTTGGTGATCCTGAGGGGCTTTGCCAGCCTGGATGTTGCTGTCACTCTGTGTAAGGGAGCAGATGGAGCTGAAGACAAGGGTGGAAGGTGATCCAGAATACCAACAGAGTGATGTGACTTCATCATGGTCATTCCAAATTGAACTGTGAGCCATGCCAGTGCTGCACAGCTTGATTAGCAAAGAGCTTTGGCAGTAACCAGGTGGCATTTGGTCTCATTTGGCTGCCCTTCCTGATCAAAAGCTGGGTGGTGTCCCTGCATTGTGAGCATGGCTGGCTGTTGTGCTGTGTGGTGAGGCAGTGTTTAGGGTGTATAGTAGTGCTGTGCATGTCCTCTGGATATTCTCCATGTATTCTTTAGGTGACAAGAGGGATTGCACTGGATAATCTCCAGAGGTCCCTTCTAACCCCCACCATTCAGGGAGTTAGGGTAGTAAGAGTTATCTTGTCCCCCAAACTCTCACATCCCTGAGCTCTGTATTCTGCTGATGAGAAGAGGAAAGAAGAAATAGCCTCAAGTTGCCCCAGGGGAGGTTTAGGTTGGACATGAGGAACAATTTCTTCCTCAAAATGGTTGTTAAGGCCTGGAACAGGCTTCTCAGGTCAGTAGTGGAGTCCCCATGCCTGGAGGGATTGAAAAGGCATGGAGATGTGGTGATGAGGAGACATGGTTTAGTGGTGACCTGGCAGGGCTGGGTTAATGGTTGCAATGGATGATCTTCAAGGTCTCTTCCAACCAAAACCATTCTGTGATTCTAAGAGTGTCCCTTTCACATGTGGATAACTTATGTTAGTGTGATGGGTTAGGAACTTCCCCCCAGAACCCCCACTACTGAAATTTACCAGACTAGCTCAGACCGCTTGGAAGTGAGCTGAAGCTCTGTTTACAGCAAAGCTAAATTTACAGGCATATATGCACAATATATTTATAAGTATTTACAGTTATGTACAAATTAGAAATAATACAGAAATCCAAACTCCCTCCTGGGCAAAAGTAAAACTGCCCAGAGGGGCTCAAAGCTGCCTTCTCTTTCTCCCCCTGCTTTCCCAGACAGACAAACAAGACAATCAGCAGAGCTTATGTTGTGATGTGTTAGCCAAGATTAGTGGAGAGATACTAGAGTGAAGGAGAAGCAAAAGGAAGCAGTGTCCCAGAATGAAGTGGGACAAATTGTTTACTTTTTGGCTTTTTTTACCTCTCAGCGAACCAATGAATGATAGAGACTTCATCACACATGAACAGCAGCCAGCAGTCTGCCCAGGTGGCCAAGAAGGCCAATAGCATCCTGGCCTGGCTCAGGAGCAGTGTGGCCAGCAGGACCAGGGAATTCATTCTTCCCCTGTGCTCACCACTGCTCAGGCCACACCTTGAGTGCTGGGTCCAGTTCTGGGCTTCTCCATTTAATAGAGAAGTTGAGGTGCTGGAAGGTGCCCAGAGAAGGGTAGCAAGGCTGGGGAGGGGCCTGGAGCACAGCCCTGTGAGGAGAGGCTGAGGGAGCTGGGGCTGTGCAGCCTGCACAAGAGGAGGCTCAGGGCAGAGCTCATTGCTCTCTGCAGCTACTGAAGGGAGGTTGTGGCCAGCTGGGGTTGGGCTCTGCTGCCAGGCACCTAGGGACAGACCAGGCACAGCCTGGCTTGTGCATCAGGCTGGATGTCAGGAAGAAGTTCTTCCCAGCAAGAGTGATTTGCATTGGAATGGGCTGCCCAGGGAGGTGGTGGAGTGCCCACCCCTGGAGGTGTTTAAAGGAGGCTGGATGGGGCACTTAGTGCCATGGGTTACTTAATGAGAAGGTGTTAGGTGATAGCTTGGAGTTGATGATCTCAGAGGGCTTTTCCACCCTGGTTAACTCAGTGATTGTGTGATTATTTTCTTTTCACAACCAATGATCTAATTTCTCCCATGAAAATATGCCACTTAGCCTCAAACCAGCACAGTTATGTCTATGTCATGGCTGATGACTTATTCCTGTCAGAGTGAGAAGCCCCAAACCCCTGTTAGTTGCTTTGGGGAGCTTTGATGGGGGCTCTGTCGCCTGAGCATGCAGATTAACGAAGCGGAACCTGCTGCAGAGGATTAGAGGCACAGATTAGGCTACCTGCAGTGCCTGAGCGTGGTGCAGGAGGCTCTGCTAGCTGCAGAGCAGCTGACAGATGGGACACACGTGCTAATCCTGTCCTGTTTCTTCCTTATCTCTGAATTCCACCTAAGAGCACAGACACCTCCTCCTGCTTATGCAGATATTTTTGGTGTACTGAGCTTGACTTCCCGATAACGATAGCTGGGGAAGACTCCCAGCAGTCACGTTGTAGGCAATGCATCATTGTTGGTTTTTTTACCCAAATTTCCTTTTTCTTTCCAGCTCTTTAGCAACCTTATGCCTGCACATGAAAATTCAGTAATGTGAAGTCCACCTTACAGAGCTATTAGTAGATGTTTTTCAGATGAGAGTTAGCAGACAGCTAAAGAAAACTACTCCAGTGTCTGCCCTTTCTGCCCTTGAAAAGTAGAGCAGGAGGAGACCTTGGAGTGGCCTTCCAGTATCTCCTCCAGGAAGGCTGGGGAGGGACTATTGACAAGGTCTTGCAATGCCAGGACAAGGGGCAATGGGTTTGAAGTGGCAGAGGGGAGATTTAGACTGGATGTTAGGAGAAAGTTGTTTGCAGTGAGGGTGGTGAGACATTGGAACAGGTTCCCAAGGAGGTTGTGGCTGTTCCCTCCCTGGAGGTGTTGAAGGCCAGGTTGGAGGAGGCCTTGAGTGACCTGTACTAGTGGGAGGTGTCCCTGCCTATGGCAGGGGGTTGGAACTGGCTGAGCTTTGAGGTCCCTTCCAACCTTACCATTCTATGGTTCTGTGACTCTGTGATTCATTGGCTCTCAGCTCAGGCTTGAAGTTTGCACAAACTCCTCAGGTCAGTCAGACCTCTCCCATGTGTAGCATACCCCTGGAGCTGGAGGCATTACTTACTTCACCACCACACTGTTATCTGAAAGAAAGTTCTGGGCCTAAGATACAAGAGGCTTTAAAAAGGAAAAAGCTCTTAATGAGCACTCTTTGCAAGGATGAGGCATCAGAGTCATCAGAGCTACATGGCAGATATGTTGATCTTTTCTACCACAAATGTCTTTGTGTGGCTGTTGAAAGGCACTTTTGTGGCTAACACCTGAGTGGTAGGAAGCCAGCTTCCTGTGTCAGGAGAAAGGTGAGAGTCATTCAGGTTTGCCTCAGAATATAAATGCTTAGGAACTTCTTTTGATTTGTGAATAGCTTTGCTGGTGACACTTTCTGCTCCAGAGAAGATTCCAGGTGCTGGACATGCTTTTGGCTGTTGCCCTCTGCACTCCTGTCCTGGCTTCCAGTAAGCCAGATTGTTACAAGCCTCATCACAGAACCAGAGAGTGGTAGGAGTTGGAAGATCAAGGCCAACTCCCTGCTGAGGCAGGTTCACCTAGAGAACATGACACAGGAACACATCCAGGCAGCTTTCCAATGTCTCCAGAGATGGAGACTCCACCACCTCTCTGGTCCAGTGCTCTGTCACCCTTAAATTACAGCAGTTTCTCCTCAAGTTTAGCTGAAACTTCTGATGCTCATTTGTGCCTGTTCCCCCTTGTCCTGGCACTGGGCACCACTGGCCAAAACCTGGCCAGATCCTACTGACACTCACCTTTGAAGTAGTGCTCAGACCTGTGCTAGTGGGAGGTGTCCCTGCCTATGGCAGGGGGTTAGAACTGGATGATCTTTGAGGTCCCTTCCAACCTTACCATTCTATGATTCTATGATTGATCAGATCCCCCTCAGGCTGCTCTTTCCTAGACTGAACAGCCCAAATTCTCTCTGTTTTTCTTCATAAGAGAGATGTTTCAATCCCCTCACTATCTTTTTAGCCTTTTTCTGTACCATCTGCAGTAGTTCCCTGTCATTCTTGAACTGGGGAGCCCAGAACTCGACACAATACTCCAGTTGTGGTCTAACCAGGGCAGAGTAGAGAGGGAGGAGAACCTCCCTTGACCTGCTGGCCCCACCCTTGTTAATGCACCCCAGTATGCCATTGGCCATTTTGACTACAAGGACACACTCCTTGTTCATGGTCATCCTGTTGTCCACCAGGACTCCAAGGTCATTTCCTCAGAGCCACTCTCCAAATGTCACAGTGTTGTCAAAGTGCCATCACTATGCAGTAGCTGAGGACACAGCTCAAAGGGCCTGTTGCTTTGCTTTGCTATGGTCATAGAGGGATTCTTCTTCCCACTGATAGCAGAAGGAGAATTACATTGTTGGAGGTTTTTTTTTCCTTAACATTAACTGTAAGAATGGCCTCCAAATACCTTTGGTATTTTGGGGTTTTTTTGCCACCTCAGCATGAAAGATGTTCCACAGATTGGAAGGGACCCTCAAAGGTCGCCTTGTCCAACCCCCCTGCAGTCAGCTGCCCAGGGCCACAACATAGAATCATAGAATGGTAAGGTTGGAAGGGACCTCAAAGATTGTCTAGTTCCAACCCCCTACCATAGGCAGGGACACCTCCCACTAGCACAGGGCACTCAAGGCCACCTCCAACCTGGCCTTGGACACCTCCAGGGAGGGAACAGCCACAACCTCCCTGGGCAACCTGTGCCAGTGTCTCACCACCCTCACTGCAAACAACTTCCTCCTAGCATCCAGTTTCAATCTCCCCTCTGCCAGTTTAAACCTGTTCCTCCTCATCCTGTCACTACAAGACCTTGTCAGTAGTCCTTCCCCAGCCTTCCTGTAGGTGACTCAAGGCCTCATCCAGCCTGGCCTTGAAGACCTCCAGGGAGTGAGCAGCCACAACCTCCCTGGTGTTGCACTAACTCATTGCACCAGTAAGCAATGGCTGCAGCACTTCCCTCAGGAAGGACTTCTTCAGAAGAGCTGCAACACTTCTTCAGAGTTTTCTTATCAGACCTGCATTCCTTTTTCACAAATGAAGACACAGAAACCAAGTCCTTAAAAATTACTTGCCAGTAAGTACTTGCTTGCAAGACACAACGTTTGCAGCATTCAAAGACCATTAATGCCCTCATTTCTTGCAGAGCTCTCTGTCTCTCGAGGGCTGGTGTGCCTTTGTGCACAGGGATGTTCAGTGGAGATAACAAATACTTGGAGATTCTTGTGCTTTGGTGAAATCAAAAATAAGGAGGAATTCCTGTATCTTCTCTCCTGTCTGTCATTTCTTCCCACCTTGCTTGCTGTTTCCTTGTGATACACATTTCTTCCCACCTGATAGCTCCTTTTTAAAGCAATTTTCTGTTGCTATTAATTGCAATCTATAACAGATCAAGGCAAGGAGAACACTTTAAAGCACTTTTCTAAGATGCTCTATCAGTCACTTTGTCACACAAATGCTTTTTAAAATGCTAATGCATGCTCTGGTAGAATTTAAGTAATTGCTATCAACAGTGTTAGCACTCTAAGTGCATCTCCTCCTTTTGGGGGTAGGGAGAGAGTGGAGAACAGCACAAACCTGGAGGCTCCAGGTCATTATGATGCATCCAGTTCTGGTGTCTCCAGCAGAAGAAGGACACAGAGATGCTGGAGTGAAGCCAAGGGGGAATGGTTTGAAGCTGAGGGAGAGCAGGATTAGACTGGAACTTAGGGAGAAGTTCTTCAGTACAAGTGTGGTGAGACTCTGGAACAGGCTGCCCAGGGAGGCTGTGGATGCCTCCTGCCTGGAGGTGTACATGGCCAGGTTGGATAAGCCCTTGGGGAACCAAATCTAGTTGAGAGGCATCCCTGTCCCTGGCAGGGAGGTTGGAGTAAATGAGCTCTGTGGTCCCTTCCAACCTAAGCCATTCTGTGGTTGCTAGAGGCAGCCTCATGGCCAGAAAGAATCTGTGTTGTTTGTATGCAGTTACATCTGGATTGTCTAAACAAACCCACGAGTTGGGGCCACTCTGAGCCCTCTGAATTCTTAAATTTTGCCTTGACCAAAATTGGCTTTGTTAGAGCCACTCTGTCTTTCAAGACTGTTTTGCAGTCAAACACCATAGTGAGTGTTGGACTTTGTGTTGTCATTGTCCCTCCTGCTGCTGTCCTGCGTATTGACAGGATAGTGGATGCAGAGAATTACAGAATGCTCTGGGTTCAGAGGTACCTTTAAAGGTCACCTAGTCCAACACCCAAGCAGTCAGCAGAGACATCAGCAGGTTGCTCAAAGCCCCACACAACCTGGTCTGCAGTGAGCTATCTACCACCTTTCTGGGCAGCCTGGGCCAGGCTCTCCCCACCCTCAGGGGCAAACATTTCTCTCTTCTCTCCACTCTCAATCTCCCTCTTGCACTTCAAACCATCCCTCCTTGGCCTGTAACAACAGGCCCTGATCAAAACTCTGTTTTGATCAGCTTGCTGATCAGCCACTTTGAGTCCTGGAAAGCCACCAGAAGGTCTCTTGGAGCCTTCTCCTCTCCAGGCTGCCCAATCCCAACTCTGCCAGCCTGGCCTCACAGCAGAGCCCTTCCAGCCCTGCCAGCATTGCTGTGCCCTCCTCTGGCCTTGCTCCAACAGGTCCTTGTCTGTGCTGAGGACTCCAGAGCTGCCCCAGCACTGCAGGGGGGGTCTCAGCAGAGCACAGCAGAGGGACAGAATCCCCTTCCTGCTCCTGCTGCTGGGGATCAGCCCAGGCCAGGCTGGGGCTGGGCTGGAAGTGTTTGGTGCTGGCTCATCTCCAGCTTTGCACCCCCCAGTACCCCAAGTCCTTCTTGGGGCTGCTTTCCAGCCCTGTATCCCCCAGCCCAGGTTGATGTCTGGGATTTCCCCAAGTCAGGTGCAAGACCTGGTGCTTGGCCTTGTTGAACATCCTGAGGTTCATATGGACTCACTTCTCAAGCTCCAACAACCTTCTGAACTGGGACTTGGAGATACCCAACTAGAGCTGGTAGAAGCCATCTATCTAAAGTGCAGTTTTTAACCTGAAATGTGTCTTGCATGCCATTCCCTAGATGGCCTTGTCTCTAGAGGAGTAGTGAAGCATTCCTGGTTTCTGGCTGTGGGAAATAACATCTGCTGCTTAAGTAAAAGAATCCTGAAGTCTCATTCCTCCAAACTAATTGTTTTGTTTCTTTCTGCATTCATAAAGTTGCTGGGATTTATTCATAAACCTTTATTGCCCAGGAGAATGCACTAATCACATCCTATTCAATTAATGCTGTTACATAAGTCACCTATCTGTGTCTTCCATGTGTGCCTGCTTGTTGTGTTAACTAGAAAACCCTCTTTCACTTTGTGAGTAAATAGGAAGCTGAAGGAACATTAATCAGATACAGGACCAGCTGAAAACCTTCACAGTGCCTGTGTGTGCTTTAAAGTATGTGGAATTTAATTCTGTCAGTATGCAGAATCCTGTATACTACCTTCAAATTTAGGGCTCTCACTCCAAGAAGGACATTGAGGGGTTGGAATGAGTCCAGAGAAGGGCAACAAAGCTGGGGAAAGGTCTGGAGAGCAGGGCTGGGGGTGAGCAGCTCAGGGACCTGGGGATGTTTAGTTTGAAGAAGAGGAGGCTGAGGGGAGACTTCATTGCTCTCTACAGCTCCCTGAAAGTGGGTGGGAAACATAGAATCACAGAATGGTTTAGGTTGGAAGGGACCTCAAAGCTCAGCCAGTTCCAACCCCCCACCATGGGCAGGCACCTCCCACTAGCACAGGTCACTCAAGGCCTCCTCCAACCTGGCCTTGAACTCCTCCAGGGTGGTTGTGGAGCACAGAAGCACAGAATGTGATCAAAGATCACATTCTGTGCTTCTGTGCTCCACAACCTCCCTGGGCAACCTGTGCCAGTGTCTCACCACCCTCGCTGCAAACAACTTCTTCCTAACGTCCACTTTCAGTCTTCCCTCTGCCAGTTCAAACCCATTCCTCCTCATCCTGTCATCACAAGACCTTGTCAATTGTCCCTCCCCAGCCTTCCTGGAGCCCCCTTCAGATCCTGCAAGGCCACACCAAGGTCTCCTGGAAGCCTTCTCTTCTCCAGGCTGCAGAGCCCCAACTCTCTCAGTCTGTCCTTACAGCAGAGCTGCTGCAACTCTCTGAGCATCTCCGTGGCCTCCTCTGCACTGGCTCCAACACTTCCATGTCCTTCCTGTGCTGGGGGCTCCAGAACTGCACCCAGAACTGCAGGTGGGGTCTGAGGAGAGCAGAGCCAAGGGGCACAATCCCCTCCCTTGCCCTGCTGCCCACACTGCTCTTGCTGCAGCCCAGCACACAGTTGGTCTATTCTCCCAAGGAAAAAGTGGATGAGAGGAAAGAGCCTCAAGTTGCACCATGGGAGGTTTAGCTTGGGCATTAGAAACAACTTCTTCCTTGAAAGTGTTGTCAAGGCCTGGTGCAGGCTGCCCAGGGCAGCAGTGGAGTTCCCATCTCTGGAGGTGTTGATAAGAAGCAGAGATGTGATGCTGAGGGACATGGTTTAGTAGTGACCTGGCAGTGCTGGATTCACAGTTAGACAGCATGACCTTAATGGTCTTTTTCAACCTAAACAACTCTGTGGTTCTGTGCTTTTCTTCCTCCCTTACTTGCCTGTTTCCATTGTAGCTGTACTTGAAAGTGTTTAATTTATAGGATAACAAGGCTTCAGCTGGAAGTGCTTCCCATTGTGTATTAAATACCTCCTGTCTTGAAAGTCCCTTTGGGGTTTAACTCCTACCCGTGGCTGAGAGTGTGCTTTAATGCATCTTGCATGCTTTATTTGTTGGAATCACTGTAGACTGTTAATCACAAATACAGCAAAAGCCATGGCAACAACTATCATCAAATCAAATGATATCTCAGAGTTCAGCAGCTGGCAAAAGCCTGATAAAGGAGACACTGAGCTGGATGTGGAATACCCGAACCAGCTGGGGTGCTGGGAGCTGAAATGTTGTTCCTTTTGTGTTTGCCCTGATTAGAATTTAAAGAGAGAGAGCATAGTTAAATGTAAGCAGTTTACTGAGGAAATTGTAATTTAGACTCTTTTGATATGTATTAAGATCAAAGCAGTCTGGCAGCAAACACTATCTGAGAGGAGGCTCTTCTAAAGAGCTAAAAATATTGGATTTGCTTAAGGAAAGACAGCCTGGAAAATGCAGCATTGCACATGAGATCAAGTCCAAGGTGCAGGAAGGCAATATATTGAATCATCTCTTGAGCTAATTGAATTCAGCTTGGGCAAACAAAAACAACAAGGATTGATCCTCCAGCTGGAGCTGCTTCCCCACCTGAAGCATCCACTGCAGCCTTTGCTGTTGGCTTGCTTGTGAAATGTTCTGGGCTAAAAGAAAACTTCCTCCCAAAGCAATTTATTTGTTTCAATCCAGACATTTTCTACATTCCTTTACATCATTTTGTGAGGGACCTGTGGCAGTGTTGTCCAGAGGCAGATGCATTGGCACAACCAAGGGGTGGGGATGTGTGAAGTCTGATCAGGAGGAAGGACTCTTTGTTGCAAGCTTGGCTGCTTGCATAAAGAGCTACCATGGTGGCAAACACAGGTTGAATCATAGAATCATTTTGGGTGAAAAAGCCCTTTAAGATCCTCCATTCTGTGATTCTGCCAAGGCTGGTGCTAAACCATGGCCCTCAGCAGCACATCTCTACTTCTTTTAAACAAGGAATGGAGATTCAACCACCTCCCTGGGCAGCCTGTGCCAGTATTTGAGAACCCCTTCAGGGAAGAAAGGATTCTCTGAGGGGACTGAGATTGTTTATCCTGGAGCAGAGGAGGCTGAGGAGAGACCTCATTGCTCTTTACAACTCACTGAGAGGAGGCTGCAGTGAGGGGTTGGGCTCTTCTCCCTAGTGTCAGGTAATAGGAGAGGAAATGGTCTGAAATTGTGCCAGGGGAGGGTTAGGTTGGAGATTAGGAAAAGAAAATTCTTTGCTGCAAGAGAGGTCAGGGATTGGAACAGGGATAGTGGAGTCATCATCCCTGCAGGTGCTCAAAAAATGTGTGGACATGGCACTTGGGGTCATGGTTTAATGGCCATGGTGGTGTTAGGTTGATGTTTGGATTTGATGATCTTAGAGGATATTTTCCAGCCAAAACAGTTCTATGATTCTAAGAAGCTTCTTCTGGTATCCAATCTAACTGAGCTAGTTCCATCCACCTGATGCCCAGGAACTGCATGATTTTCCTACGAGCATAAGTGATTTGCAAGAGAGAGGAGCAGCAGGAAGCAAAGCAAAGCTGTGCTCATAAAGCATGAGTGTTACCCTGTGACCCTCCTTAGGCTTGGGAGAGTGAGGGCTGCATGTGTCTGCAGAGGTGCTGGGCCCTTTAACAGGCAGAGATGTATCTGCATGTGCAGCCTCCACCAGCACCACTTCTGAAAGGGCAGTGGGTACCCAGGCCTCTTCTGCCCCTTGGTGCTGGGGCACAGCTCCATTTGTGCTCCATTTGTCCAGTTTTGGGCTCCCCAGTTCAAGAGAGACAGGGACAGAGGCTTGCTGGAAAGAGTCCAGTGGAGAGCCATGAGGATGCTTGGGGGACTTGAGCATCTCCCCTCTGAAGAGAGACTCAGAGCCCTGGGGCTGGTTAGTCTGGAGAGGAGAAGGCTGAGAGGAGATCTGATCAGTGTGTACAAATACCTGAGGGGTGGGGGTCAAGGGGCTGGGGCCAAGCTCTTCTCTGGACAAGAAGCAGTGGATGAAAACTTGAACACTGAAGGTTTCAGCTCAAAATGAGGAGAAACTTCTCTACAGTGAGGGTGACAGAGCCCTGGAGCAGGCTGCCCAGCGAGATTGTGGAGTCTCCTTCTCTGGAGGCTTTTAAAACCTGCCTGGATGCATTCCTGTGTGCCCTCCCCTGGGTGATCCTGCTTGGCAGGGGGATTGGACTGGATGATCTCTGGAGGTCCCTTCCAGCCTCTAAAGTTCTGTGATTCTGTGCTGACTAATCCTGGCCTTAACTGAATCCCTGGCTTAACTGCACTTCAGTGATTATTGTGCTGCAGAAAGCACCCTGCTGAAAGCTCTGTGGATGTGTTTCTGCTGATACCACAAACCTCTTTCTGAAGAGGAAAGAGGAGCTGTGCTGGAGGGAGCTGCCTTCATGCCTAGAGATGCTGTTGAAGGGAAAGAAAACAATGGCAAATGGGACTTGAAATTTGCTGCATCTGCCCTCTTAAATCTGTACATCACAGAGGTTGAATTGCTTGGTTGGTTTGCTTCTCTGTACTTGATAATGTTCTAGAGTTTTATTTTCAAAAGCATAACCTGAGGTTTGGGATTTGAATAGTAACTCCTTCCTCTCTGCAAGGAAATGGAATTGAATCTGACCAGATTATTCTGTGCTTTGTCTGGGTTTAACCTTTTTATCCATGGCATCCATCCACTGTGAAGAAAGCAATGAGTGAAAAAACAAACTTAAGTTTATTTAGGTATTAGATATTTCATAGAATCATAGAAGGTTGGAAGGGACATCAAGGATCATCTAGTTCCAGGCAGGGACACCTCCCACTGGGACAGGTTACTCAAGGCCTCCTCCAACCTGGCCTTGAACTCCTCCAGGGTGGTTGTGGAGCACAGAAGCACAGATCACATTCTGTGCTTCTGTGCTTCACAACCTCCCTGGGCAACCTGTGCCAGTGTCTCACGACCCTCACTGCAAACAACTTCTTCCTAACATCCAGTTTCAGTCTTCCCTCTGCCAGTTCAAACCCATTCCCCTTGTCCTGGCATTGCAAGACCTTCTCAATAGTCCCTCCCCAGCCTTCCTGTAGGCCCCTTCAGACACTGGAAGGCCACTCCAAGCTCTCCTGGAAGCCTTCTCTTCTCCAGGCTGCAGAGCCCCAACTCTCTCAGTCTGTCCTCACAGCAGAGCTGCTGCAGCCCTCTCAGCATCTTGGTGGCCTCCTCTGCACTGGCTCCAGCACTTCCATGTCCTTCCTGTGCTGGGGGCTCCAGAACTGCACCCAGGACTCCAGGTGGGGTCTGAGGAGAGCAGAGCAAAGGGGCACAATCCCCTCCCTTGCCCTGCTGCCCACACTGCTCTTGCTGCAGCCCAGCACACAGTTGCTGTCTGGGCTGCACTCACACTGCAGCCTCAGCTTGAGCTTTTCATCACCCCACACCCCCAGGGCCTATTCCTCAGGGCTGCTCTCAGCCATTCCCCACCCAGCCTGGAGCTGTGCTTGGCATTGTGCCTACCCAGGTGCAGGACCTTACACTTGGCCTTGTTGAATGTCATGAGGTTGGCTTGGGCCCACCAGAGACCTAGAGGTCTCTTCCAACCAAAACAATTCTATGATGAGCTATCACTGGAAAGAGCAGCAGTGATGCTGCTGCTTCCTGCTGTCCTGAGGGAGAGCAGAGACAAAAAGCTGTCAGGAGCTGCAGAGAAGATTCTGTTTTCACAGCTGAGCAACAAAGCTGGTGAGGAGTCTGGAGAGGAGTAGCTGAGGGACCTGGCGAGGAGAGGAACCTGAGGGAAGACCTCATTGCACTCTACAGCTCCCTGAAAGGATGTTAGAGCCAGGTGGGGGTCAGGCTCTTCTCCCAAGTAGCAAGGGGCAGAATGAGAGTAAAAGGCCTCAAGTTGGTTTAGATTGGACATCAGGAACAAATTCTTGCCCTGAAGAGTTCTCAAGGGCTGGAACAGACTGCCCAGGGCAGCAGAAGAGTCCCCATTCCTGGAGGGATTGAGAAACCATGGAGATGTGGTGCTGAGTGACATGGTTTAGTGGTGACCTGCCAGTGCTGGCAGTTGGACTCAATGATCTTAATTGTCCATTCTAGCCTAAATGATTCTAGGATTCCAAATGCACCTGGATGCAGTCCTCTAAGGAAAAGGACACTTTTTAGTTGGTGACATTCAGCAAGCAGCTTTCAGGGTGACAAAAGGTAATGATTCTGCTCTCAGTGCTAGGCAGGTCTCATGGGAAACTGAGTCTGGGGTGCTGCATTTATATATATATATATATATATATATATATATATATATATATAAAAAAAGAGAGTGTTTAGA
>VWZE01008869.1:120902-168478 GCA_013396675.1 Eubucco bourcierii
CACATCCACCAGGCAGGTAACACCCACATCCACATCCAGGTGGGTCTTGAAAGTCTCCAGAGAAGGAAACTCCACAACCTCTCTGGGCAGCCTGCTCCAGACCTCCAGCACCCTCACACCAAAGAAGTTTCTCCTCATGTTGAGGTGGAGCCTCCTGGGTTCCAGCTTGTACCCATTGTGTCTTATCCTGTCACAGGACACACCACAAAGGGCCTGGCACCTTCATCCTGACACCCACCCCTTAGACATTTATAGACATTGATCAGATCCCCTCTCAGCTTTCTCTTCTCCAGCCTAAACAGCTCTCAGTCTTTCTTCACAGGAGAGATGTCCAAGTCCCTTATCAAAGTCAGTGTGACTATATGAAGCTTATCCAGCTTATTTAAGAGATTCCTGGGGGAGAAAAAAAGCAGCAGTTAACACAGATTCCAATTTCTTGTCCTGCTGTTTAGGCAAAACTGTTCCAAGGTCAATAGCAGTCTGGGCAAATATTTTGTTTTCTCTAAATCACAGCTGAAATCCTTCCAGGACTGTGGGGGCTGTAGAGGTTAGAACCTGTTAATCTTTTCTTTGGGAAGGAGGGAATTGTATTTCCAGGAAAACAAGATGTTCTCTTGATACAAACAATCCTTTTTGGTGGAGGAGAAAGTGAAGAGAAAGCTGCTCTGGAGAAACTGGGAAAGTTTTTCTGGAGTCTCTGCTGTTTGTGAAGACAGATTCATGGAACAGGGTTTTCTTCCTTCAGCCCACAAGTTGACCATTCAGAATCAGGTGGGTTTCATCTGTTGTGAGACTCAGCTGTCTCTTAGACCTCACTGCAAGGGTGGTTCAGCATCCACCTTTGTATTAGAGGGAATCCTGTAAGTGAGTCACAGAATCACAGAATGGTCTGGGTTGGAAGTGACCTCCAAAAGCTCCAACAGGGACATCCTCAACTAGATCAGGTTGCCCACAGCCCTCTCCAGCCTCACCTCGAATATCTCCAGGGATGGGGCCTCAACCACCTCCCTGGGCAACTGCTCTGTATGCTGTCAGCAAGGAGTATTAAAATGGATTTGGGGGACAGGCACCTCCCAGCATGTATTTATGATTTATCTTTTTAAAGTCCTCTTGCTACACGTCACGTTCTTCCTACTTCTGTTACGCTCAGCTTAGTGTAGGCCCTTCAGATCAATGCAAGAAGAAAATGCTCAAACAATCCATGAACATTAAGGGGAGCTAAGCAACTGAATGACTGCAGGTCACTCATTAAGCAACTGGACCCTGAGATGACTGAAAATGTTTCCACTATCACAGAATCACAGAACATTAGGGGTTTGAATTGATCTCAAAAGATCATCTAGTCCAGCCCTTGTGCCAGAACAGGATCACACAGGGTAGATCACACAGGAATCCATCTAGGCAGATTTTGAGTGTCTTCAGAGAAGGAGACTACACAACCTCTCTGGGCAACCTGCTCCAGTGTTTTGTCACCCTCACAGTGGAAAAGCTTTTCCTTACATTCATGTGGAGCCTCCTCTGCTCCAGCCTGCACCCATTGCCCCTTGTCCTGTCATTGGCCATCCCTGAGCAGAGTCTGCCTCTGTCCTCCCTACACTGCCCTGTGCATCTTTGTCAGCAGGAATGAGGGCAGCCCACAGGCTCCTCTGCTCCAAGCTCAAGAGCCCCAGCTCCCTCAGCAGGGAGATGTTCTGCTTCCTTCAGCATCTTTGTGGCTCTGCACTGGACTCTCTCAAGCAGTTCCCCAAGGTCCATTTTGAACTGAGGAGCCCAGAACTTGACACAATAAACCAGATGTGGCTTCACCAGGGCAGGGTAGAGGGGAAGGAGAACTTCCTCGACCTCCTAACCACTCCCCTTCTAATCCACTCCACGATGCCCTTGGCCTTCTTGAGCATCCTTCTATCCCCCAGGTCCCTCTCCTCTGCACTGCTCTCCACAGGTCAGTCCCCAACCTATACTGGTCCCTGGGGTTGTTCTTTCCCTGATGCAAGACTCTACACTTGCCCTTGTACCAAAACATCCAGCAAAGCAGCAGTTCAGATGTTCAGGGTCTTCAACCTGCTCCACTGTGATGCTGTTGTCCTCCTTGTTTGTTCTTCAGAGTGTTTGTAAAATGCTTCTCTGCTGTGCAGCAGTCACACTCACAACTTGCTGCTTGCTGATGCAACATGCAGTGGAGCAAGTCTTTTGTTTTTTCACTTTTTTAGATTCAGGGCTTTGAAAAGAGCTCTTAAAGCTCCTGCAGCCCTGGGAAATAATTGATAGCAAATTTGTCTGCCCTTATTGCTTTCTCAAGGTGCACAGCAGTGGTGCAGCTGCTTCCATTTGAAAACCACAGGAACCCAAACCATCTTCCTCTCTTCATCTTTGAAGGTAATGTATGCTCCTCATTCAAAATACAGCAGCAGCCCCAACTTTGGATGTTCAGATCTGCATATGTAAGGGGAAAGAGAAAGTCATCTGCAGCCTTTCTCCCTGGTAGTTACAGCTTCTTTAGGTACATACTGGCTGCCTTTTCGCACCTCTCAAGTTCTGCTTCTCCAGAATTCAAACTTTAGCTACTCATTCCTTATGCTTGCTGCAGAAGCACTGCAGATGTGAAGGACTGCCTTGAGTAGCTTCACCTCTTTCTTTTCAGAACTCTGTGCAATGAAAATCACCAGAATCTGTGCAGTCTTCATTACTGTGAGCCAGTAGCAGTGGCTGTCAGCTTAATTTTGCTACCCTGCCTCTTGGAGAAGATCAGCCAGGGAGCAGACATCTTCTTCCTGCTTTTATTTTGTTCTGTCTTGCTCTTTTGCTCATTTCTATAGATGCAAACACACTCGACTCACAAGTACAAAGAAGGGATATTGGTGGGTGAAAAGCTGGAGATGAGCCAGCACCAAGCACTGCCAGCCTAGCCCCAGCCTGGCCTGGGCTGATCCCCAGCAGCAGGGGCAGGGAGGGGATTCTGCCCCTCTGCTGTGCTCTGCTGAGACCCCCCCCCTGCAGTGCTGAGGCAGCTCTGGAGTCCACAGCACAGACAGGGACCTGTTGGAGCAGGGCCAGAGGAGGCCACAGCAATACTGGCAGGGCTGGAAAGGCTCAGCTGTGAGGCCAGGCTGGCAGGGTTGGGCTTGGGCAGCCTGGAGAAGAGAAAGCTTCAGGGAGACCTTCTGGTGGCCTTGCAGTGCTCCAAGGGACTGATCAGAAAGGTGGGGATAGACTTTTGATCAGGGCCTGTTGTGCCAGAACAAGGGGGAATGGTTTGGAGTGCAAGAGGGAGATTGAGAGTGGAGAGAAGAGAGAAATGTTTGCCCCTGAGGGTGGGGAGAGCCTGACCCAGTTTGCTCAGAGAGATGCCCCTTGGCTGGCACCATTGCAGGTCAGAGTGTTTGGGGCTGTAACCAACCTGCTCTGGTTGCAGATATCCCTGCTGAGTGCAGGGGGTTGGACTGGATGACCTTTGAAGGTCCTTTCCAACCCAACTCCGTCTGTAATTCTAATAATGCCTGGTGGAAAATTACTCAATAGTTGCTGTAATTTAAGGATGTTTTGCAAGTGTGCTGAAGGACACAGGAGGTTGTCTGGTGGCAGTGGATTATGAAGGGCTACCTGTAATCATTAGGGCAATCTGTGGTATGCAGCAGGAGTCTGTCACCTTTCGAAGTTGCTGCAGGTTCAGTTGCCTCACCACAGCTTGTGTGCACAGAATGATCTGTCTGTGGGGTTCACTGTTCCAGTCTCTCTGCCCTGTTTGCCTCAGAAGCATTTCTGGCCAGTAGTAACTCAGATGCAGAACATGCAAGTAAACAACAGGGTGATTGCTATGATAATGTATGGTAAATAAATTCAATTAAATTAGAAACAGCTCCCAAGATGTCTCTGTTTTGGAGCGAAATGGGAACTGTCACTTACTTTTAACATCACTCTCAGGCAGGACTATGCAGAGCAGAACGTAAAGCCTTGAAATTTTGCTAAGTAAATAATGGCAGGGATCAAGCCAGCAGGAAGCCTGTTGCTTGTTGCAGCTGGAGCTCTGAATTATCAGCTCCTGTCAAATAACAGCAGACTGGAAAAACAATGTTGTGGAGCAGATTCTTAAGCAGGATTCTGTTTTACCCAAACCCACGCTTGACATTATGAAAGGTTAAAATGTTTGGGAGAAACCTGTTCATGATAATCTTATTTTTTGTTGGACTTTGTAATGCTTTTATTTTTTCTGTACTTTTCTGATCTTTCTGTGTGTCTTGATTAGCTTTTTTTAGTCTTCTTTCCTATTTGAGAAATGAGGTGACACAAAAGCAGGCATCCTGAACATGATCAGTGTGTATACACTGTAGAGCTGGCTTGTGTACACACCAGGAGTGCTCTCCCATGCTGGCTGTTGCTAATAAAGAGATTTGATGCTGGAAGACAATCTCTCTGAGCAAGCAATATACAGCAAATGGGACTTGGGGAGGAAAATCTGAAAACTATAACTATGACCACTTCCCTATTTGTTGTGTCTAATTAATAACACATTGCCCTCTGTTCTTCCAGTAGTCATAGAATCATAGAGCCCTTTCACTTGGAAAAGACTCTCAAGGTCCTCCAGTCCAACTGTTCTCTAACTCTACCAAGGCTTATGCTAAGGCATGGCCCTCAGCACCACATCTCTGCTTCTTTTCAGCACCTCCCTGGGCAGCCTGTGCCAGGCTTTGAGAACCCTTTCACTGAAGAACTTTCTTCTAACACCCAACCTAAACCTCTCCTGGGGCACCTTCCTCTTGTCCCATCACTTGTTAATTTGGAGGAGAGACCAAACCCCACTTCACTCCAACCTCCTTTCAGGGAGTTACAGAGGATCACAGAATGTCAGGGGCTGGAAAGGACCTTGAAGGATCATCCAGTCCAGGCCCCCTGCCAGAGCAGGATCACCTAGAGCAGATCATACAGGAACACATCCAGGCAGGTTTTGAATACCTCCAGAAAGGGAGACTCCACAGCCTCCCTGGCCAACCTGTTCCAGGGTTCTGGCACCCTCATGGTGAAAAAAATTCCTCCTCATGTTTCCATGCCTCAGCTTCCACCCAATGACAGTGAGAAGGTCTCCCCTCAGCTGCCTTTTCTCCAGGCTGAACAACCCCAGTTGCCTCAGCAGCTCCTCACAAGACCTGTTCTCCAGACCCAAGCTGTTATTCTTCCTGTGAGTATCCTAAGCAAAGGCCTCTCAGGACTACAGGGAGTACAGTCACCTATCAAGAGATCTTGAAATCAGATTCTCTGCACAAATTCCATCACCCAGGAAGGCAAAGAGATGGTTGTGAAACTGGCTGCCATAAGAGTTTTTATTGTACTCTAATGAACATGTAAAACATGAGCCAGCAGTGTGCCCAGGTGGCCAAGAAGGCCAATGGCATCCTGGCCTGCATCAGCAAGAGCGTGGCCAGAGTGTGGCCAGCAGGAGCAGGGAGCTCTTTCTCCCCCTGCACTCTGCACTGCTTAGGCCACACCTTGAGTCCTGTGTCCAGTTCTGGGCCCCTCCATTGAAGAAGGACATTGAGGTGCTTGAGTGTGTCCAGAGAAGGGCAACGAGGCTGGGGAGAGGCCTGGAGCACAGCCCTATGGAGAGAGGCTGAGGGAGCTGGGGTTGGTTAGCCTGGAGAAGAGAAGGCTCAGGGGAGACCTTCTTGCTGTCTACAACTATCTGAAGGAGGAGGTTGCTTTCTTCTCTCAGGCAAGCAGCAGCAGAACAAGAGGACACAGTCTCAAGCTGTGCCAGGGGAAGTTTAGGCTGGAGGTGAGGAGAAAGTTGTTGCCTGAGAGAGTCATTGACTGCTGGAATGGGCTGCCCAGGGAGGTGGTGGAGTCAGCATCCCTGGAGGTGTTCAAGGCAGGTTTGGACGTGGCACTTGGTGCCATGGTCTGGTCTGGAGGGCTGTGGGAATGGGTTGGACTTGATGAGCTTTGAGGTCTCTTCCAACCTTGGTGATACTGTGAGACTGTGAAGAAACCTGCAGAGATCATTGAGTCCAACCCCCCTGCCAAAAGCAGGATCCCTTAGGGGAGTCCAAACAGGAGTTCATCCAGGTGGGTTCATTTGTAGTCTTCTTCTCCAGCAAGTCCCTGTCTATCTTGAACTGTGGCTCCCAGTACAGGGCAGCTCTGACTGCAGCTGTGGAAGTTTCAGTGCATTTCTTGTAGGTTCAAAAAGGGCTTGAGGGAAACAAATCTACCTAAATGAATGCAGCCAAGGCCTGATGCACTGCCACGTGCTGAAACAGGTGTACACATCAGATTTTGAATTTCTGCTAGGGAGAATCATTAAAATTATCTGTAGGTCCACTAATGATGGTGGAAGAGAGGAAAGAGTGGAAGATATTCCTCACCATGTCTGGCATTTGGAGCTCTACCGGTTCTGAGCCAGCTGCTGCAGAGCAATTGCTGCACAAGATTCAGTGTGAGGCTGGAAAACTTTCAAACAAAAAGGAGAAGAGTGAGCATTTGAAACCTTTGCAGGAGGAATTAAGGCTACATTTGGTGTGTTAAGAGGTTTTCAAGGAGGCTCTCATGCTGCAGGGTACCAGCTTGGGGTGTGTGATGTTCTGCTGTTGGAGCGTGCTTTGCCTGGGCGGTGAGCCCTGGCATGAGAAGCACTGGAGCAGTTTGGAAATGAGTACCACCAACTGGTGCCACAGTAGCTGTTCATTTATGCCTAGTCTTCCTTAAGTGGCTTCTCTGAAGAGGCAGAGTGTCAAAAAAGAGAGCAGTTAGCCTGCCCCAAAATGTAAACAGCAATGCCCAGTATCAAAAGAAGCTTTCTCTTCCTTGCTGTTCCAGTTGGCTGCTTTTGGCAAACAGGTGAATTTCTGACACTAACTGAAGAATTTCAGGTACAAATGCTGAAGTTCCTTGAAGAACAAAGTGTGTGTGTGGTGCAGCCTGCTCTGCCAGCATGCCTTAGCTCCAAGAACAACAATTCCCAGGCTCATTTGGCCCTCCACATCTGCTGGGGCTTCATGCTCCCTTTACAGGACACAGAGTTGTTGGTGTGGTTCTCCTTGCCAGATGGGCTACAGGTAACTAGTTTGGCTTCATGAAAACTCTGTGGGCTTCTGCATGGCAAGGACAGATCCTGGTTTTCTCCATTTGGAGAGCAAGCTCTGCAAAGGCAGCAGCTGGGCTGGGATGTGCCTGCCCTTGGTGTACTGCAGAAGTTTCATTTGGTGCACAATCACAGTTTGTTTCTTGATGAAAATGCAGCAAGATTTTCCTTGCTTCCTGTTGTTATTTACAGTCCCTTGGTGGTACCAAACACTTATGTGAGATTGCCACTCCCAGCTCTTCTGTGCTGTGGTTCTGTAGGACTCAGTTTTCTTGCTTGACAAACTGGCCAGGCTTAGCTGTTGGGTTTTTAATGCCTATCCTAAGCCAACCTGAGATTTGGTAAAGTGCCCCAAGGTGAAGCACACCTTGAGTACTGGGCTCAGTTTTGGGCCCCTTGCCATGAAGTGGGACATTGAGGGGCTGGAGCAGGTCCAGAAAAGGGCAACAAAGCTGGGGAAGGGTTTGGAGAACAAGGCTGGGGAGGAGCAGCTGAGGGAATGAAGGCTGTTTGGTCTGGAGAAGAGGAGGCTGAGGTGAAACATCATTGCTCTCTGCAACTCCCTGAAAGGAGGTTGTAGTGAGGTGGAGTTGATCTTTTCTCCCTAGTATCAGTGTGATGGTTTGGGAGTTCCCTGCCCCCCACACTTTGTAAAATGACCCAGACTAGAACTCAGCCAGCTGGAAGTTAAGGACTGAAGCTCTATAAATATTCCAATTAGCCTCAAACCAGCACAATCAGGAGACAGGATGAGAGGAATTGGCCTCAAATCGTGCCAGGTGAGGGTTAGGTTGGAGGTAAGGAAACATTTCTTTACTGCCAGAGTGGTCACGGATTGGCACAGGCTGCACAGGGAGGTGGTAGAGTCCTCATACCCTGAGGTGTTCAGAATGTGTGTGGCCATGGCACTTTGGGATGTTGTTTAGTGGTCATGGTGGTTCTGCACCCAAGACAGTTCTATGATTCTATAATGGTTCCTGCCATGAAGAAAACATGGTCAGGAATGCTAATAAAGTGGCAGGTTTGTGTTTGTAGAATTCTCTTGGTGCACAGATTTTTTGTTTTCTTTTCAGTTGCATTTAAAATTCAGTGGAGAGCTGGCAAGTAGCCCTTATGCTTTTTGATGGCACCTCAAGTTTAGTGTTCCTGTCAAGAAGTCAGTGCAGCAGCCCCTTGTGATGTCCCTGGGCACCACTGCCAAGAGTCTGGCCCCAGCCCTTGGCTGTGTCTTCCCCTTCTACCCTTCTGCTGATCACAAACTCCTCTAAGTTTCTAGCTGACCTAAAACCAGTAGGAAGGCTTCACAGAGAAAGCCTTCAGAAGTTCTGCTAAGAAAGAACAAGGGCAGAGTGAGTGCTAGGTGCATCCTCCTGTCATGGAGCTGCTCACAGCTCTGTAAGTGAGGCAGGCCAAGGGATATTGGTGAATCCCAGAATCCCAGCATGGTGGAGATACAGAAGAGACCTGTGGAGAGGTCTAAAGCAGAAGCACCAACAGCAGCTTGCCCTGAATTACAAAGGTCAGGGAGAGTTGGAAGCTCTCCACACAAGCAGACTCCACAACCTCTCTGGGCAGCCTGCTCCAGGCCTTCAGCACCCTCACACTAAGCAACTTTCTCCTCCTGCTCAGGTGGAACCTTCTGGGTTCCACTTTGTGCCCAGTGCCCCTTGTGCTGTCCCTGGGCACCACTGCCAAGAGTCTGGCCCCAGCCCCTTGCCCCCCACAGCTCCTTTAGCTGTTGCTGAGCATTGCTCAGCTGCCCTCTGGGACTGCTCTTGTGCAGGCTTTCAGCCTCAGGGCTCTCAGCCTTTGCTGCTCCCAGAGCAGCTCCAGGCCCCTCAGCAGCTTTGTAGCCTCTACTGGACAATAGTTCTCTGTCCAGACTTCACTGCAGCTAACTGTGAGGCACTATGAAACCAAATAATAGCTGATGGTGATGAGAAATGGGAGAAGGGAAGATTTACAAACAGTTGCTTTACCAATTATACGCAGGGAGAAAAAATGAAGTCATTGCTGAGAAGGTGACTGCTGAAATAGATACACACAGGAAAGAGAAAATCAATCAGCTTTCCATTATCAAAGACTATTTGGAGAGGTGGTGATACAGAAAGCTTGGTGAGGGATCCAACCAAGAATGCAGTTCCACCTTGCAGGGAACAGCAGTCAGTTACAAGACCTTATTTTTTTTTTTTTTTCCCTTCTTTTCTTATCTTATTTCATTTTGAGAGTAATCATAGTGAGAGAAGAAGTAATTGAGAATGCAGATTCATTTGGCAGGAAATGGAAGTGCCTCGCATGGCTGGAGGATTTTTTTCCACTCAGTATGAAAGACTACAGAGTCAAAACCTGACAGAAATGCTTACCAGGAAAGCACTAAGGGGAGTTCTGATCCCTGTGCCCCTGTGCTGTTTGGAGTCTCACTTTGGAATCTGAAGGGGACCTACAGGAAGGCTGGGGAGGGACTGTTCAGAAGGGTCTGTGGGGATAGGATGAGGCACAGTGTGGTGAGAGAGGTGATTCTGCCACCCTGCTCTGGGGAGACCTCACCTGGAGTACTGTGTGCAGTTCTGGAACCCTCAGCACAGGAAGGACATGGAAGTTTTGGAGCGGGTCCAGAGGAGGGCCACAAAGATGATCAAAGGGGTAGAGAACCTCTCTTATAGGGACGGGCTGGGAGAGTTGGGGCATTTCAACCTGGAGAAGAGAAAGCCTCAGATCTACATTTCAGTATCTGAAAGGGGCTAGAGGAAGGCTGGGGAGGTTCTGTTCAGAAGGGCCTGTGGGGATATGCCAAGGGGTAAATGTTTGAAACTGGAGCAGGGGAGATTTTGGTTGAACATCAGGAGGAAGTTCTGCACAATGTGGGTGGTGAAACTCTGATACAGGTTACCCAGGGTGGAGGTTGAGGCCCCAACCCTGCAGACATTCCAGGTCAAACTTGATGTGACCCTGAGCAGCCTGCTCTAGTTGTGGGTGTCCTTGCTGCCTGCAAGGGGGTTGGTCAAAATGACCTCTGAGGGTCTCTTCCAGGCTCATGCAATCTGTGGGCAATAAACAGTCTGGGCTCTGAAACAAGCACCCTGCATTTATTGTGGACATGAGAGGAGTTCCTGAGCAAACAGCTCCCATGCAGGCATGTTCCATCATGGCATGGGGACTGTGCTGAACTGTGGGGGTCTTCTGAGCTGGGGAGGTGCAATCATAGAATCATAGAATCAGCCAGGTTGGAAGAGAGCTCCAAGCTCACCCAGCCCAACCTAGCACCCAACCCTAGCCAATCAACCAGACCATGGCACCAAGTGCCCCAGCCAGGCTTGTCTTGAACACCTCCAGGGATGGGCACTCCACCACCTCCCTGGGCAACCCATTCCAATGCCAACCTCTCTGTCAAGAACTTCTTCCTAACATCCAGCCTAGACCTCCCCTGGCACAGCTTGAGGCTGTGCCTCCTCGTTCTGTCCCTGGGTGCCTGGCAGCAGAGCCCAACCCCAGCTGGCCACAACCTCCCTTCAGGGAGCTGCAGAGAGCAATGAGCTCTGCCCTGAGCCTCCTCTTGTGTAGGCTGCACACCCCCAGCTCCCTCAGCCTCTCCTCACAGGGCTGTGCTCCAGGCCCCTCCCCAGCCTTGCTGCTCTTCTCTGGGCACCTTCCAGCACCTCAGCATCTCTCTTGAATTGAGGGGCCCAGAACTGGGCACAGCACTCAAGGTGTGGCCTACCCAGTGCTGAGCACAGGGGCAGAATAACGTCCCTGCTCCTGCTGACCACACTGTTCTGATCCAGGCCAGGATGCCATTGGCTCTGCTGCCCACCTGGGCACACTGCTGCCTCATCTTCAGCTACTCTCTACCAGCAACCCCAGGTCCCTCTCTGCCTGGCTGCTCTCCAGCTACTCTGTCCCCAGCTTGTAGCACTGCTTGGGGTTGTTGCACAAGAGTAGATGTTTACAACTGCAGGGACCTACAGGACAAAGAGACTTCCCCCAAAAGCCTAAGATGCTCTTGCAGAACCACTTCCTCACTCTGTAGACTGAAGAGGAGAGGCCTGTCCCACCAGGAGATACAGTGGAACTGAGTAAGGCTGCAAGACCTGGGGAACTACAGTTTCAGAGCTAACTGCTGCACAGTGATAGAACCACAAAGAACAGTAGGGCAGATGAGGCCTTGAGCAACCTGGGCTAGTGGGAGCTGTCCCTGCCCATGGCAGGGCGTTGGAACTACATCATCTTCAAGGTCCCTCTCAACCAAAGCCATTCTATGACTTGGACTCTAGTGCAGGTTGTTATGGAACCTGAATGATGTTTGCTGAAGATACTGAGTCAGAAAACCACAAATGAAAATATCATAGGAGGTGTCTGACTCTTGGAGCAGCAATGATGAGGATTTAGAATAAGCTGACAGAAAAGGAATACCCTCCTCTGTGTGGATTTACTGCTCACATCCCAGTTGTGTCACATTTCTAGTGCATGTTTCAGTGTATTTTTAGGCCATCAGGAGCAGGTTTCTCTACACAGCAGCTTTCAAGGCTTGGGGCTTAGACTTGGCAATGTCTGTTCTCACAGATTGACAGAGTGGATTAGGTCAGAAGGGACCTTAAAGATCATCCAGTGCCAACTCCCTGCCCTCTCACCAGCCCAGGTTGCTCAAGGCCTCATCCAGCCTGGCCTTGAGCACCTCCAGGGAGGAGGCATCCACAGCCTCCCTGGGCAACCTGTGCCAGTGTCTCCCCACCCTCACTGCCAAGAATTTCTTCCTAATCTCCAGTCTCAATCTCCCCTCCTCAAGCTTCAATCCATGGCCTCTCCTCCTGTCACTACAAGCCCTTATGAAAACTTCCTCCCCAGATCTCCTGTAGCCCCCTTCAGGCACACAAAGGCTGCTCTAAGGTTTCCCTGGAGCCTTCTCTTCTCCAGGCTGCACAGCCCCAACTCTCCCAACCTGTCCCCATGGGAGAGGTTCTCCAGCCCTCTGATCGTCTTTGTGGGTCTCCTCTCATGGACTATGCATATTCTCTTCTAAGTCTTTTGACTTTCTTTGTGTTGCTTTTCTCACTGGTGTGGTCAGAACATACCTGCCCTTGAGCTAAGTTCACAATTAAATATCAGAATGGCTGGAAGACCTCAAATGAGAAGTACTCCAGATGTTGAAAACTATTCAGCTATTATGCTGGAGTGCCAATTTTCTTGACTTGAAACAACTCTCAGGGCATGCATGGAATCAGAGAATCACAGCATGTCAGGGGCTGAAAGGGACCTCCAAAGCTTCCCCACTCCAACCCCCTGCAGAGCAGCATCACCCAGAGCAGATCACACAGAACACATCCAGGCAGGGTTTGAATATCTCCAGAGAGGGAGACTCCACAACCCCTCTGGGCAGCCTGTGCCAGGGCTCTGCCACCCTCACAGGCAAAAAATTCCTCCTCATGTTTCCATGCAACTTCCTATGGCTCAGCTTCCAGCCTTGCCCCTTGTGCTGGCATTGGGCATCACCCAGCAGAGCCTGGCTCCAGCCTCCTGCCTCTCACCTGCACATCTTGATCAGCATTGCTGAGGTCACCTCTCAGCTCCTCCTCTCCAAGCTCCCAGCCCCAGCTCCCTCAGGCTCTCCTCCTACCAGAGCTGTTCCATTCCCTTCAGCATCTTTGTGGCTCTGTGCTGGACTCTCTCCAGCACTTCTGTGTCCCTCTGGAACTGGGGGCCCCAGAGCTGGACACAGTAATGACCCTGGTTTTGCACCAGTGGACAGTTCAGAGCAGGTTGACTGGTGGTGCTGATGGAGCTGTTGATGGTTCCTGCTTTCTGGGAGGAGGGATGATGGTGGAACACTCTCCATGAACAGGCAAAGCCTATTTGTTACTGCTGGGTTGCTTCCGAGCTGGAAGTCTGTGACCTTGCTTCTCAGACAGCCATCCTTGGTAGCTAAAGTACTAAAGTTACAGGCTTGCTTTAGAGAGAATTATGACAATAACCACATTAACCTCCTTTTTGTGTGTGTATGTGTGTGTGTGAGTGAGTGTTCATTGTTGGTTTTTTCCCCCTCATATTTCTTCACAGTAGATATGACAAATGGCTTTAGAGGGCAAGTTGCACACGCAGATTTCATTAAGTACTACCCAGCTTAATCTATAAAGCAATCCAACATGCCCTAATATCTAATACACATTATAATTACTTTTCATGCTTTCCCCTTCATGAGCAATCACAATCAATTTGCTTGAAAATGTGTTTTGCTGAAGCTTGAGTTGTGGAATTACTTTGCCTACAGACATCCAACTTGCTGTGACATTGTTTGGAAGATGTCTTTCATTTTCTTTACTCGTGTAGAACAACCAAGGTTTGCAGCTGCAGTAAATGAAAAGCAGATAACCATCCAGAGAACCCCAGGGCTTGGTGTGTTGGGGCCAGTTCTCTCTCAAAGACAATGACACAGACAGTGGGATTGAGGGCAGCATCAGTGAACTTTGCAGATGACACCAAACTGAGTGGTGGTGTTGATACACCAGGGAGACAGGAGGTCATCCAGAGGGACCTGGACAGGCTGGAGAGGTGGGCCCAGGTGAACCTCGTGAAGTTCAACAAGTGCAGGGTGCTGCACCTGGGACAGAACAATCCTGACTGTCAGTACAGGCTGGGGGATGAGGTGTCAGAGAGCAGCCCTGTGGAAAGGGACTTGGGGGTGCTGGTGGAGGAGAAGCTGGACATGAGCAGGCAGTGTGAGCTTGCAGCCCAGAAGGCAAATCATATCCTGGGCTGCATCAAGAGAAGTGTGGCCAGCAAAGGCAGAGAGGGGATTCTGCCACTCTGCTCTGCTCTGGTGAGACCTCACCTGCAGTGCTGCAGCCAGTTCTGGAGCCCTCATTATAGGAAGGACATGGACATGATGGAGCAGGTCCAGAGAAAGCCACAAAGATGATCAGAGTGTTGGAGCAGCTCTGCTGTGAGGGCAGGCTGAGGGAACTGGGGGTGTGCAGTCTGGAGAGGAGGAGGCTCTGGTGGGACCTAACAGCAGCCTGACAGTGCCTGAAGGAGCCCTACAGGAAGGATGGAAAGAAACTGTTTGCAAAGGCCTACAGTGCAGGATGAGGGCAATGACTTCAAGCTTGAGAGGAGCAGACTTAGATTGGATGTTAGGAACAAGCTCTTTACTATGAGGGTGGTGGAGCACTGGAACAGGTTGCCCAGGGAGGTGTTTGAGGCCCCTTCCCTGGAGACATTCAGGGTGAGGCTTAACAGGGCCCTGGGTGACCTGGGCTAGTGGGGTTGTCCCTGCTGACCTCAGGGGCTGAACTGGATGACCTCTAGAGGTCCCTTCTGGCCCAGACCATTCTGTGGTTCTGTGAAAGCTTTATCAGTGATCTGCAGAAGGGCACTGAGGTGCCCTCGGTCAGTTTGCAGATGACACCAAGGGAGGCAGATGTGTCCATCTGTTGCAGGGTAGGAAGGCCCTGCAGAGAGACCAGGACAGGCTGGATAGATAGGGTCAAGGCCAGTGGAATGAAATTCAACAAGGCCAAGTGCTGAGTTCTGCACTTGGGTCACAACAACTCCATGAACCCCATTGCTTGGGGTTATGGTTTAGTGTGGAGCTTGCAGAGTAAGGTTGATGGTTGGACTTGGTGATCCTGAGGGGCTTTGCCAGCCTGAATGGTTCTGTGGTTCTGTGAATGCTCCAGCTTGGGGAAGAGTGCAGTAGTGGAAAAGGCCCTGGCAGTGCTGGTTGACACCATCTGAACATGGACCACTGTACACCTAGGTGGGCAAGAAGGCCACCATCATCCTGGCCTGGATCACAAGTAGTGTGGCCAGCAGGACCAGGGCAGTGATTGTGCCCCTGTGCTCAGCACTGCTGAGGCTGCATCTCAGATAGGGGTTTGGGTTTGGGCCCCTCACTCCAAGAAGTACTTTGAGGTGCAGGAACATGTCCAGAGAAAGGCAACAATGCTGAGGAAGGGTCTGGAGAACAGGGCTGGGGAGGAGCAGCTGAGGGAGCTGGGGGGGTTCAGCCTGGCATAAAAGAGGCTGAAGAGACCTCCTCATTCCTTACAGCTCCCTGAAAGGAGGCAGGAGCCAGGTGGGGGTTGCTTGTTTCTCCCAGGTGACAAGTGACAGGACAAGAAGAAACAGTTGCACCAGGGAAGGTTTAGGTTGGACATGAGGAACAACTTCTTCCCCTAAAAGGGTTGTCAGCCCTGGAACAGGCTGCCCAGGGCAGTGATGGAGTCCCATGCCTAGAGGGGTTTTTAAGCTATATAGATGTGATGCTGAGATGCATGGTTTGGTGGTGATCTGGCAGTGCTGGGTTAAGGCTTGGACTGAGTGACCTTAAAGGCTCCTTCCAACCTAAACAGTCCTCTGACTCCAGCTGAAGATCTGTTTCAGTTTGTTAAAACCCCAGAAGGCAAAGGATGGGATTTCTCCTCAAGGTGACAAGTGGGTCACTGGCTCTGAAGTCATGAGCCCTCCAGAACACTTCTGCGCTTCACACAACCTGAGCTGCATAACCCAGAGAGTGTTTGGTCAGCTTCTCTGACCTGGCTTGCAAACAGCATCTGTGCTTTGCTCCTTACACCGTGGCAGGCACCTAACAGTGATCCAACCTGCCCCACTTTGTATCCTGGACACTGTTAACCTCTTTCCTGATGTGATGGAACAGAAAGTGCCCTTGTAAAGCAATAACTGAACACTGTCATGCTCTGGTGATCCACCCAGCATATGGTGTTGGATGGACAATTTGCACACTGGTCCAAGAGTGAGAAGGGTCAAAGTGAGGCAGTTCTCAGTTTATTGCTTGCATCTGGCACTGAGCATCTCTTTGGGTTTTACATTTATGATGGCAAGTGAGTGGCTTTAATGTGTACCTCATCTAGGCAAGGCTTGCCTGCTCATTTCTAGTTCAAGGAGCAGTTTGTAATACCACTGCAAGGTCTGGGCTCTGCAGTCTCTCTCCTCTACTCCCCAGAGGATCCTTGTCTGGTTGTCTTAGTGGGGCTCTTGAATGGCAGAGTCCCACCACAGTTTGGAGCTGTTAATGCACCTTTTCTTTTCCATTAGAATGTTTCCCTCTCAACTCTGCTCTCCCAGGCTACTTAGAACCCTGTGCTACTTCTCTACCTGTTTCAACTTACCATGCTGCAGAGTTGTTCAGTGTGAGAAGAGAAGACTCCAAAGGGACCTTAGAGCTGCCTTCCAGTACCTGAAGGGATCCTGCAGGAAGGCTGCAGAGGGACTTTTCATGAATCACAGAATCATAGAATGGTAGGGTTGGAAGGGACCTCAAGGATCATCTGGTTCCAATCCCCTGCCATAGGCAGGGACACCTCCCACTAGTACAGCTCACTCAAGGCCTCCTCCAAGCTGGCCTTCAACACCTCCAGGGAGGGAGCATCCACAACCTCCCTGGGCAACCTGTGCCAGTGTCTCACCACCCTCACTGTAAAGAACATCCTCCTAACATCCAATTTCAATCTCCCTTCTGCCAGTTCAAACCCATTGCCCCTTGTCCTGTCATTCCAAGCCCTTGTCAGTAGTCCCTCCCCAGCCTTCCTGTAGCCCCCTTCAGATACTGGAAGGCTACTATCAGGTCCCCTAAAAGCCTTCTCTTCTCCAGGCTGCAGAGCCCCAACTCTCTCAGCCTGTCCTCATAGGGTTGCTGCTGCAGGCCTCTGAAGTTGTCTGACAACAGACCAAGGGGGAATGGCTTGAAGAGGTGGAGAGCAGGGTTAGACTGGAGCTTAAGAAGAAGTTCTTCAGTACAAGGGTGGTGAAACTCTGGAGTGGGTTGCCCAAGGAGGTTGTGACAGCCTCCTCCCTGGAGGTGTTCAAGACCAGACTGGATGAGGCTTTGATCAGCCAAGTCTACTTGAGAGGTGGGGAGGTTGGAGTAGAAGATCTCTGGGGTTTTTCCTCCCTGCCTGTGGTGGGGTGGTTAGAGTAGAAGATCTCTGGGGTTCCTCCCAGCCTAGGGCATTCTGTGGTCTGTGCTTCAGAGCCTGCTGGCTGATTCTCCTGGCAGCAGCTTCTCCTTTTGAGTTCCATCCCACCTTTGCAGTGTGGTGAAGGCAGCCTCATGTTCCCCCACTGTGCTATGTGCTGCCAGTTTGACCTTAGGAATTCTCTTTGAAGCAGGTTCAGTGAAACCAATTTCAGGCATCTCATGGGCATTTATTGTCTCTGAATGGAATGGCTGAAGGAAATCAGGAGCCTGAGTCCAAAGCTGTCAAAACTCCACTCACTCAGCCATGAAACAAAGGCAGATGTTAACCCAGAGGTAGATTTGTAAATCAAGAATAAGCAAAACCAGGGGAAGTCAAAATTGTGGTCCTGTTTCCTACAAAGATGCACACAAAGCATAACTAGGTTGAGTCTAGAGGAGGTCATGGAATGGATTTCTTTTCCTCCTCCACAGGAAGGAATTGATTGATTTATTTTTGTCTAAAGAAAAGAAGTTTATGTAATCTTTTTTTTTTTCTACAAATAGGCAGCTCTATTGGCCTGCTGCTTCCTAGGACTGTTTTGGAAAGCAATAAAAAGAAACTGAAGTGCTTCCCACCAGTGAGAGAAAATTTCTTCAGTACCATGCAAGCTGAAATCATTGGGCTTTGTGAGATTAATAAAATAATTGCCTTTGGTTTCTATCAACACTTCAATCATCCACTTATTTAAGTGTGGCTCTCATAACTTAGTTTGATAAGTATCAAAGGCAGATTCACAGGCCAAGCAATTAAAGGTTTGGGAAAAAAAAGAGATGCTCAGAGGGTTGGAGAACCTCTGCTGTGGGGGCAGAATGGGAGAGTTGGGGCTGTTGAGCCTGGAGAAGAGAAGACTCCAGGGAGACCTTAGAGCAACCATCCAGTACCTGAAGGGGCTCCAGGTAGACCTTGGAGCAACCATCCAGTACCTGAAGGGGCTCCAGGTAGACCTTGGAGCAACCATCCAGTACCTGAAGGGGCTCCAGGAGAGCTGGGAAGGGACTTTTGACAAGGGCTGGGAGTAAGGAGCACTTGCAGTGTACAAATGTTTTATTATTACATTTTCATGTGTGTGTATAGAGAGAGTTAGGGGTGTGGAAGATCCTCCTCTCCAGCACAGAGCCAGGCTGGATGAGGAGTGGCTGAGAGTGGAGGAGAAGGCCTTGGAGGAGTCAGTTGGTGCCAAAGTGCCCAGAAGCCAGCACTGGTGGCTGGCAGCACAGAGAGCAGGGAGAGCAGCAGCACAGGAAGGGGTTTCTGCCCCTCTGCTCTGTTCTGCTCAGACCTCACCTGCAGCACTGCCTCCAGCTCTGGGGAATCAGCATAAGAAGGACCTGTAGCTTCTGGAGAGGGTCCAGAGGAGGCCATGGGGATGCTCAGAGGGCTGGAGAACCTCCTCTGTGTGGACAGGCTGAGAGAGTTTGGGCTGTTCAGTCTGGAGAAGGCTGCAGACAGACCTTAAAGCAACCTTCCAGTACCCAAATGGGCTCCAGAATTGCTGGGAAGGGACTTCTGGCAAGGACTGGCAGTACCAGGACAAGAGAGAGTGGCTTTGAGCTGGAGGAAGGCAGGTTTAGACTGGAGATAAGGAAGAAATTCTTGGCAGTGAGAGCAATGAGGCACTAGAACAGGGAGGTCGTGGATGTCCCCTCTCTGGAGGTGTTGTAGGCCAGATAGGACAGGGCCTTCAGCAACCTGGGCTAGTGGGAAGTTTTTGTGCTCATGGCAGGGAGCTTGAAACTAGATGACCTTTAAGGTCCCTTCCAACCCAAATCTATGAAAAGCTTTCAGAGTCCAGCTGCTTGCTGCCTAAGGCAATGTGATTAGTCCACAGCCTCTATGATGGCTGCAGTAGCCATGCTGGAAATGCTTATTTGGCTACTATGCTCTGGAAGTCTTCTTCCCACTGACAGCAGAAAGAGAATTACATTGTTGTGTGTTTGTTTTTTTGTTTTGTTTTTTTTTTCCCAACTCAGCATGAAAGATGTTCCACAGATCGGAAGGGACCCTCAAAGGTCACCTTGTCCAACCCCCCTGGAGTCAGCTGCCCAGGGCCATAACATAGAATCATAAAATGGTAAGGTTGGAAGGGACCTTGTGATGGTTTGGGAGTTCCCTGCCCCCTCACATTTTGTAAAATGACCCAGACTAGAACTCAACCAGCTGGAAGTTGAGGACTGAAGCTCTATTTACAGCTCAGCACAATGGACAACCAGAGATAGACACAACAGACAGGAATAGTTACAGACATAGACAAGGTAAAGGGAATACAGAAACACAACTCCCCTCCCAGAAATCAGAGACCCCAGGAGGGGCTCCCAACCACCCTTCCACCTTCTCCCCACCCCTGTACCTTACCCCAGGGTTTGGCTCATGCACAAGGTGAGCTTGGAGGAATGGCCAGGGGGGTTAGAAGGAAAGTGGTTAGTGAGGTTACTCAGCAGAGAAGAGAAAAGCCAGAAGCTGCTAGACCAAGAGGCTGTGCCCCAGAGACTGCCTTAGCTATGTTTTGAGTACTTAAACACCTGAGCAAGCCTGTGAGTGAAGCAGACATCACCATTGTTGCCTTTTCATAGCCTATAATATAATTTTCTCCATTAAAATATTCCAGTTAGCCTCAAACCAGCACAGACCTCAAAGCTCATCTAGTTCCAACCCCCTGCCATAGGCAGGGACACCTCCCACTAGAACAGATCACTCAAGGCCTCATCCAACCTGACCTTGAACACCTCCAGGAAGAGAGCATCCACAACCTCCATGGGCACTCAAGTAGCCTTGAGTTGTTACTTACTTGACATCAAGTAGCCAGTTGCAGGGGATTGCAACTGGCTGAGCTTTGATGTCCCTTCCAACCTAATCTATTCTGTGATTCTAAGTCTGATCTTGAATGTCTCCAGGGATGGGGCATCAACCATCCAGTTCCAGTGTGTTATCACCTTCATTGTGATGAACTTCTCCTTATGTCTTTCTCACCTGGTCAGATGGTCTGAAAGCCAAAGGAGAGACTAAGCCAATTGTTGCAGTAAGTGACCTCTCCTTGGCTTTGCTTTGCTTTGTTTTAACAGGACTAACCGCCCAGGGATGTTCACCAAGAAGGACTTTGATCAGTTGGCCTCAGCAATAGACAGCTTCAGCCTCATGACCTATGACTACTCAACACCACAAGGGTAAGATTCCATCTAACACTGCAACAAGACTGCTGAAGGAAGTGGTTCTCAGTTCAGTCCTTAGTAAATCTGCAGTATGAGTTCATTCTTTTGGCTGAGTGGGTGGTGTGTGCTTGCTTGCTCTGTCAGATACTAAAGGTTTGGATTAGTGACAGGGCATTGTTTAACTGCAGTCTATGCCTGGCACCCACATATTGGGAAAGGTTTTTGGACCCAAGCTAAAAACAAAATAAAAATATCCTTTTGCTAGTTCTCTAACACTCAATTCTCTTCCAGGCCAGGTTCTTTAGTTTCTAGTTCTTTAGCACAGGTCTACAACACAGGATTGTTTTGGTTGGATAAGACCTCTAAGATCATGGCCTGTAGTGACCTGTTCTAGTGGGAGGTGTCCCTGCCTATGATTGGGGGTTGGAACTGGATGAGCTTTGAGGTCCTTTCCAACCTAAACAATTCTATGATCATCAAGTCCAACAGTCAAATAATAAAGGGCCTTGAGCAGAGGTCCTGTGAGGAGCAGCTGAGGGAACTGGGATTGTTTGGTACAGACAAAAGGTGGGTGTTTGTCTGTTCCCAAAAGTAGCAAGTGATAGGATGAGAGGAAATGGCCTCAGGTGGCACCTGTGGGGGTTTAGTTTGGCTATTAGGAACAGTTTCTTCCCCAAAAGGCTTGTCAAGGCCTGGAACAGGCTGTGCAGGGCAGTGGTGGAGTCACCATCCCCAGAGGGCTTTAAAAGCCATCTGGATGTCATGCTGAGGGTTATGGTTCAGCAGCAGACTTGGTAGTGTGGGGTTAATGTTTGGATTTGATGATAAAGCTCTTTTGCTGCTTAAAAGATTCTATAATCTACTACAAGTCATTGTTGAAGAAATAAGCTTTAAAACCCAGATAACAACTCATTTGTTTTGTCCTGAGGCAGCAAAATGCCTTTTGGAGCCACTGCTAGTGTGGACAGGCTTGAGCAGGATTTTCCATTCTTCCACTTGCCCCTCCCTTGTCCTGGTACAGCTGCTCCTGCTGTACCTCCTGCTCATCTAACCACCTCAGGGAACTGGTCTGAAAAAATCACACAAAACCCCACTATTTGGTTGGGGTCCCACGGTTGGGGCCCCATGCCTGGAGATATTCAAGGTGAGACTGGACAGAGCTCTGGGCAACCTGATCTAGCTAAGGATGTCCCTGCTGACTGCAGAGGTGGTTGGACTGGCTGAGCTTTGGAGGTCCCTTCCAACCCAGACCATTCTGTGGCTCTGCAATTGTATGATTGTATGATTCTGTGATTGTATGATTCTATGGTTCTATAGTTCTGTGATTCTATAGTTCTATGATTTTATGGTTCTGTAGTTCTGTGATTCTGTGGTTCTATGATTCTATTATTCTGTGGTTCTATGATTCTATGATTCTGTGGATCTGTGATTCTGTGGATCTGTGGTTCTGTGGTTCTATGATTCTAAAGCTGTGTTCCTCCTTCCTCCTCCCTCAAGCTTTCATAACCAAGCCCACAACTGAGTGATGCAGAAGCTAAAAGCCCTTAAGCTGATGGTCTGGGGATGGAAACTGCAGGNGTGGTTCTATCGTTCTGTGGTTCTATGATTCTATGGTTCTATAGTTCTATGATTCTATGTTTCTGTGGTTCTGTAGTTGTATGATTCTGTGGTTCTATGGTTCTATGATTCTATGGTTCTATAGTTCTATGATTCTATGTTTCTGTGGTTCTGTAGTTGTATGATTCTGTGGTTCTATGGTTCTATAGTTTTATGATTCTATGATTCTATGGTTCTGTAGTTCTATAGTTTTATGATTCTATGTTTCTATGGTTCTATAGTTGTATGATTCTGTGGTTCTGTGGTTCTGTGATTCTATGATTCTATGGTTCTATGACTCTGTGGTTCTATAGTTCTATAGTTTTATGATTCTATGGTTCTATAGTNTGATTCTATGGTTCTATAGTTTTATGATTCTATGATTCTGTGGTTCTATGATTCTATGGTTCTATAGTTCCATGGTTCTATGAGTCTATGGTTCTATAGTTGTATGATTCTGTGGTTCTGTGGTTCTCTGGTTCTATGGTTCTATGATTCTATGGTTCTATAGTTCTATGATTCTATGTTTCTGTGGTTCTGTAGTTGTATGATTCTGTGGTTCTATGGTTCTATAGTTTTATGATTCTATGATTCTATGGTTCTGTAGTTCTATAGTTTTATGATTCTATGTTTCTATGGTTCTATAGTTGTATGATTCTGTGGTTCTGTGGTTCTGTGATTCTATGATTCTATGGTTCTATGACTCTGTGGCTCTATAGTTCTATAGTTTTATGATTCTATGGTTCTATAGTTTTATGGTTCTATGATTCTGTGGTTCTATAGTTCTATGATTCTGTGGCTCTATGATTCTATGTTTTGCACATCAGAACTTCAATACAGTGAAGAATGAGCATTTAACCTTCCCAGGGTTGGAGGTTAACCTTCCCTTTTTCATGTGTGCCATAGTTTGCTCTTCACAGCTGCACTTGCCAGCAGGAGAAAGCTGAGGGTGGGTGTGTGCTTTTTTCTGACAAACTAATTGGTTTGGGTTTTCTTCTCTGACTTGACAGACCTGGTCCAAATTCCCCTCTTCCCTGGGTACGAGCCTGTGTTCAGGTACTGGACCCTGATTCAAAATGGAGGAATAAAATCCTTCTGGGGCTGAATTTCTATGGCATGGACTTTTCTGCCTTGGGAGCCTCTGGGGAGCCGATCCTGGGGAGCAGGTAAGACTTTTCTGGATATTAAGTACTTAAGCAAGATTTACTCTTCCCAAACTCAACCCTTCACAAGTATTCTTTAGAAATATGGCTGTGGTGCTAACATGGGAACGGCCACAGTGACAGATAAATCTGGACATGAAATGGAAGCTCAGCAGTTAAGAGTAAGACCTGTAAGTTCTCTTCCCTGTCCTGAAGTGCAGATAGATGGCACAGTCATCCTGCCAGAGCTCCCATGGAAAACTGATTTGTGTGCTTTTTCCTCTCTCTCTGTTCATCCCTGCAGTTTGCCATGGTTTGTGTTCAGGTGCTCTGCACCATTCTCTCGTATTCTGTACACCATTTTTGGGGGTTCATGCAGTTGACCTCAAGATTGTTTCTGTCAGCTGCTAAAGCTGTTAGCTGTTACTTTGAAATTTGATATTGGTTTCACACAGCAATATGCCACCAAGTTTCTGTTGGGTAGAAGAAGCTGCAATAAGCTCACCTGGAGGAGGAAAAAAAAAAAAAATCTATAACAAGATAAAGGGAAGTATTCCAAAGCCAGCCTGAGATTTTATATTGATTCTCAGAGGAAAATGATTGTTTTAGTTTTGGGTAATAACCACCTATAATAACAGTGAGCTTTGTAGAAACACAGTCTGAGTAAAGTACATCAAACCAAGGAGGGGAAAAAAAAAACAACCCAGAGACAAGAAAAGCAGTGTGAATTTGGCAGGAAAATCAGGTTTGTTCAGAAGCTTGTTATTGATTCATAAAATAGACTCAAGTGAAAACAGGTCTGAATCACCAGAGGTGACTTCTCCAGAGGTTGCTAAGTTGCTGCCCCAGGGTTCTTCATTAGAGTAATAGATGAGTTGTTAAGCATTGAAATACTACCAGAGGTGGGTTGCAGAAGGGAAGGGTCTGATTTTTATCTGTCCATGCCTTCAGTTACACAAACCCTTTGTTATCATTACACCTGCCTCTGCTGTCGTCCTGTGTCACCTCAGCTGCTTGCAGGGCTACAGTGCTGCAGTCACAGTTGCCTCCCAGTGCTGAATGGTATCTGAATCTGGCTGTGAATAACAGAATGTGACCTGGTGAGGGAAATGACCACATGGTGAGGGAAATAGAGGCATTGTCTGCAGTGAAAGGTGCCCACTGAGCAGATCAGAATGGTTTCTGCAATGTTAGTTGTAGTGAGTTAGGCAGGAAAAAGGACTCAGCAGTCAAAGCTTTGTTCATTTCCAAGCCATTTACACGCTCAGTACAGCTTAGTGCAGCTTCACTGCCACAGTTCCTTCTGCAGCTAGGAGTGGAGCACTGTCTGGTCACAATAAAAAGGAGCTTGCTTTTTAATTCATGATAAAAATATCTCAGCCAACAGTCATAGAATCATAGAATCATAGAATGGTAAGGTTGGAAGGGACCTCAAGGATCATCTAGTTCCAACCTCCTGCCATAGGCAGGGACACCTCCCATGTCATGTGGGATTCACTTCTGCCTGCTGATACCTAGGGCAGAGGTGCACAGCATGGGAGGATCTGTTTCATACAGAGTGATCCTATTAACACAGAATGGCTTAGGATGGAAGGGACCTCAGAGATTCTTCAGCCTCCCTGCCTTGAGCAGGGTTACCTCTCAACTAGACTTAGTTGCTCAAAGCCTCATCCAACCTGGCCTTGCTCACCTGCAAGGAGCAGGCATCCACAGCCTCCCTTGGGAGCCTGTTCCAGTGTCTCACCAACCTCATACTGAAGAGCTTCTTCCTCAGCTCCAGTCTAACTCTGCTCTCCTCCTTCAAACCATTCCCCCTTGGCCTGTTGCTAGACACCTTCATGAAAAGTCCCTTTGCAGCCCTTCTGTAGCATCCCTTCAGGTACTGGAAGGCAGCTCTAAGGTCCCCCCAGAGTCCCACACTCCATGGAATGTCACATGGAGATGTGTCTGTGCTTGTGTCCTTCTGTGTACTTCAGACGTGAAGGAAATGAAAACAAAGTTTTTGTGCAGGACAATCTAATTTCTCCTTGGGCGTTGTTGCAGCAGCAGGAGCTACAGCTCACGATTGCAGTAACAATGTGTTTGTCTTACAGCTCGGTCACAAGAACTCCTTGTTCACACAACAAGTCAGTTTCAGAGATCCCAGCGCATTCTGAGGCTTTAATCAACCAAGTACCATCGAGGTTTGGCTGTGGGGGAGGTTCATGCCTGTCACTGTTTAGTTCTGACCTAATTGGTGTCAAATGCTATGCCTGAAGTGAAGGTGGTGTGCCTGTGATTCCCCAGATCGCCTCTAGTGCTCCTGGCAATGTTTTCTGCCCTCTGGCTGTCAGGAGTCAGGTGTCTGAAGTGCTAAGATGCAGTCATTAAAACTTACCACTCTCTTAAATCCTGTCAGAACGGAACCAGCTGCTGCTGCTCACTTGCTGCTCTAATGATCAGTTTGTTCCAGCAGGTCCTCTATTGACACCTCAAGCTGACAGGATTTCTTCTTCACCTTAGAAGTGTATGTCCTGGGTAAATAATTCTTCACTATACCCTGAAGCTGCAACAACTGTTCAACATTGCTATAGAATCTTTACCTTCTGAGTCCTTTTTGAGACCTGTAGCAGGTCAGCAAGCCACTCAATCTCACCAGCTTCCTTCTGCCCAAGTACAAATCCAGGCTGGATGAGGAGTGACTGAGAGCAGTGGGCTGGAGAAGGCCTTGGGGGTGTCAGTTGGTGCCTAAGTGCCCAGGAGCCAGCACTGGTGGCTGGCAGCACAGAGGCAGTTGTGTGCTGGCTGCAGGCAGAGCAGGGAGAGCAGCAGCACAGGGAGGGGATTCTGCCCCTCTGCTCTGATCCCGCATCACTATCTCCAGTGCTGGGGCCTCAGCACAAGAAGGACCTGGAGCTCCTGGAGAGGGTCCAGAGGAGGCCACCAAGATGCTCAGAGGGTTGGAGAAGCTATTCTTTGGGACTAGGCTGGGAGAGTTGGGGCTGTTCAGCCTGGAGAAGAGAAAGCTCCAGGGAGATCTTGGAGCAACCTTCCAGTACCTGAAAGGTCTCCAGGGACACCTTGAAGCAACCTTCCAGTACCTGAAGGGTCTCCAGGCAGACCTTAGAGCAACCTTCCAGTACCTGAAGGGTCTCCAGGGACACATTGAAGCAACCTTCCAGTACCTGAAGGGTCTCCAGGAACACCTTGGAGCAACCTTCCAGCACCTGAAGGGTCTCCAGGGACACCTTGGAGCAACCTTCCAGTACCTGAAGGAGGTACAGAATAGCTAGGGAGAGACTTTTGATAAGGGCTGGAGTGCCAGGATGAGGGACAATGGCTTTGAGCTGGAGTAGGGCAGGTTTAGATTGGAGATGAAGAGTAAATTCTTTAGAGTGGGGGTAGGGAGACACTGGCATAGGTTGCCCAGGGAGGTTGTGGATGCCCTGTGCCTGGAGGTGTTCAAGGCCAGGTTGGATGAGGCCTTGAGCGACCTAGTGGGAGGTTTCCCTGCCATGAAGGGGGTTGGAATTGGATGATCCTTAAGGTCCCTTTCAACCCTATTCTATGATTCCAACGTACTTCTTTCGCCTTTAGCTCTTCAGAATCTCTCTTAATCACTGGGACATGAGATTTCACTTTCACTAATGCTCAGTGTTTTGGGCTGCCCTCTCATGGGAGGTCAGGCAGCAGTGCAGTGATGCTTGCCCATCTCTTCTCTTCAGCTCTTATGGCCTGGAGCAAAAGGGCAGAGATAACTTTGTTGGTCACTGAATTCACAGCAGTGTAAATCATGTGGCACTTAGGTTTGGTAAAGCAGCCTTGGTTAGTGAACAAATCCCTTCAGAGCCTCATGTGCCAAAGACATTTTGTCCTTTCTCTGTGCCTTGTGCAGTGCTGAAAGGGGGAAGATACAGCTCTTGAAGTTCCACCTGGCTGCATATAACTTCTGAATGGATTCTGCATCCCAGCTCCTTTTGTTCCAAGGGTAGCAGCTGCAAATAGATGATGTGAAGAGCTTCATTGTTGGGGGACAATGCTCTGTGTGCTCACCTTTTATGGAGAGGAATCCAAACAGGGATTTTTATGTTTATTTTTAAACACTTCAGAAGACTGATAGGGTAAATTGTGGGGTGAAGCAAAGGAGAAACTAATTTGACAATGCATTGTGCTATTCAGAGATGGAAAATAAGATGACTTGCAAGCAGTGGGAGGGGGTAGAGTTCTACTGAGAGAATTATTGGCTGCCTGCCATTCTGTAAATAGCAGGTAATAAAAAGAGGGATGTAGAAACAGTTAGAGGTTTGCTTTCTCTGCATTACCACAGCAGTGTCTTTATTAGCAGCAATTTGAGGAGATTTGGGCCAACTGTGACTCATGATTTGAAGGTAGCAAGGAAGAACTTCTGCAAGGAGTGATTTTGCTCTTCAAGCTTCCAGGATTTTACAGCTATTCACTCCAGGCTGTAACTCCCTCAGGATTTCCATTCTTTCCCTGCATGCCAGGGATTTGTCTGCTGATTTAATCCACTTTGCTCATAGTTTGTGTAACATAGTGCACAGGTCTCATGAGAAGCAGCTGAGGGAACTGGGGTTATTTAACCTGGAGAAAAGGGGGCTGAGGAGAGACTTCATTGCTCTTTACAACTCATAGAATCATAGAAGCATAGAATTATAGAATGGTAAGGTTGGAAGGGACCTCAAGGATCATCTAGTTCCAAGCCCCTGCCATAGGCAGGGACACCTCCCACTAGCACAGGTCACTCAAGGCCTCCTCCAACCTGGCCTTCAACACCTCCAGGGAGGGAGCAGCCACAACCTCCCTGGGCAACTCCCGGAAAGGAGACTGGAGTGAGGTGGGGGTTGGGCTCTACTCTCGGGTGACAAGCAACCAGATGAGAGAAAATGGCCTCAGGTTGTGCCAGGGGAGGTTTATCACAGAATCAATCAGATTGGAAAAGACCTTGGAGATCATCAAGTCTAACCTGTGACCCAGCACTTTCTAATCAACTAACCCCTGGCACCAAGTGCCTCATCCAGCCTCCTTTAAACACCTCCAGGGATGGGCACTCCACCACCTCCCTGGGCAGCCCATTCCAATGCCAATCACTCTCTCTGGTAACAACTTCTCCCTAACATCCAGCCTGACCCTACCCTGGCACAGCTTGAGGCTGTGGCCTCTTCTTCTGTCCCTGGGGGCCTGGCAGCAGAACCCAACCCCAGCTGGCCACAACCTCCCTTCAGGTAGCTGCAGAGAGCAATGAGCTCTGCCCTGAGCCTCCTCTTGTGCAGGCTGCACACCCCCAGCTCCCTCAGCCTCTCCTCACAGGGCTGTGCTCCAGGCCCCTCCCCAGCCTTGCTGCCCTTCTCTGGGCACCTTCCAGCACCTCAACTTCTCTATTAAATGGAGAAACCTAGAACTGGACACAGCACTCAAGGTGTGGCCTAAGCAGTGGTGAGCGCAGGGGAAGAATGAATTCCCTGGTCCTGCTGGCCACACTGTAGAAGCCAGGATGCCATTTGCCTCCTTGGCTACCTCTCTTCACTGAAAGAGTGGTTAAGCTCTGGAACAGGCTGTACAGGGCAGTCTGGGTGGTGTCTGTATCCCTGGGAGGGGTTCAAAAAGCTGTGTAGATGTGGTGCTGAATATGGTGTAGTGGTGGGCTGGTGGTTGGGCTGAACCTGGGAGGTCTTTTCTAACCTTAGTGACTCTGTGACTGGGGAGGTCCTAATAGTGCAAATAAAGCAATGAGCCTGCTAGCTCTGCAGGACTGAACGTCTCCTTCATCTGGGTGATATGGAGAAACTTAAACTCTTCTTCCTTAAATTTTCCTGCTGGGTCAGATGGCAAAATCATGGCAGTGAGAGGAGGAAGTTACAAAATTGGGGCTGGAATCAGAAAGAAGTTCTTTCTAAATAAATGTCTGAAGAATTCAGGAGTGAATCAAGAGGTTTATTCTGTTCAAGTCCCTCTGGGATGTGTTACATCCATGGGATGTGTCCCTCCATGTAAGAAAGGAAGGTGAGCAGGAGCCATTAGCTGGATGTGAAAAGTTAATTAATTCCTATAAAGCAGAACATCTTGAGAAGTGAAATTTTGGTCACATTTCAGCTTGTCCAAGTTGTGAACACAATGCTAAACACAAAAGCTCCTGTAATTGGTTTTCCTGTAAAACATAATTCCTCCTTTCTTTTGAAAGCAGGGAAAAGGTAGCTCCTGGTTATTAGGCAAGTAATTGGTTCTGAAGTGCAGTCTTTGGCTCTAGCTGAGTGTGGCTGTCGCAGAGCATCTGCTTGAACGTGAGTGTAATCAGTTGTGATGTACATCTTAACTGGTGGGGATATGGCTGTGAAATGGGCTCTTCTCTACCCCTTAGGGCCCTTTTCTTAATAGTAGATTTGCTCCAGGCAATCCTTGGGCAGTCAGATGTTGACAAAATAATAATGGCATTGTCCCTTGCTGTGGCGTTGTTGTACTCTAACCGTGAGAAGATAGCATGGTGGAATTGGGGACAGTCCTTCTGTGGCTTAAAACAGCCAGAAGCATAGAAACATGGAATCATAAAATGGTAGGGATTGGAAGGGACTTCTAGAGATCATTGAGTACAAGCCTCCTGCCAAAACAGGATCACCCAGGGCAGGTCACACAGGAATGCATCCAGACAGGGTTTGAAAGTCTCCAGAGAAGGAGACTCCACAACCTCTCTGGGCAGCCTGCTCCACAGCTCTGGCATCCTCACGGTAAGGTTTCTCCTCACATTGAGGTGTGCACCTTGTTTTGTCCTATCACTGGGCACCATCAAAAAGAGCCTGACCCCTCATGTTGAGGTGCAACTTCCTGTGCTGCAGTTTCCATCCATTGCCTCTTGTCTTGTGCCAGGGCACAGGTGAGCAGAGCCTGTCCCTGTCCCTTCCTTCCTGACCCCCACCCCTCAGATATTTTCAGACATTGCTCAGATCCCCCCTCAACCTTCTCCTCTTCAGACTAAACAGCCCCAGGGCTCTCAGTCTTTCTTCATTGGAGATATTCAAGTCTCTTCATCATCTTCTTTGTTGTACTGATGGTCATAGATTTGCACATAGGTATCTGCAGCCAGTGTGAAATGAAACAAACTCACTGCTTTGGAAGCCTTCTTTGAGCTTGTGAGGTCACTGGTGGTGGACCTCAACCTACTGCTAGCCCTGACTGAATCTCTTTCAATATATGGTGATGAGCAGCCAAGGTAAACAGGTAACACCATCTGTGAATCCAGATTCCTCCACTGTCTGTCCCTTACCTCCCATTGCCCCATCCTCAGTCAGGCTCAGTGCTGAAGGGGTAATGACTAATTTTTGCCTGGTGTTGACTAGGGCTGTTTAGTTTGAAAAAGAGGAGGCTGAGGGTAGACCTCATTGCTCTCTACAGCTGCCTGAAAGGGCATTGTGGAGAGGTTGGTGATGGTCTCTTCTCACATGGGGTTCTCCTCCCCCTCTGTTCGGCCCTGATTAGGCTGCATCTGGCATACTGTGTCCAGTTGTGGGCCTCTCACTTCAGGAAGAACCTTAGGGAACTGCTTGAGAGAGTCCAGTTGTGCTGGTTTGAGGGTATTTGGAATATTTTCATGGAGAAAATTATAGGCTGTGAAAAGGAAACACTGGTGATGACTGCTGCACTCATAGGCTTGCTGAGATGGATAAGAAAAGAATACAAAACAAAACCAAGACACTCAGGCTTGCAGACACTCTGGGGCTGTCTAGCTCTTGCCTTCTCCTCTCNTGTAAATAGAGCTTCAGGCCTTAACTTCCAGCTGGCTGAGTTCTAGTCTGGGTCATTTTACAAAGTGTTTGGGGCAGGGAACTCCCAAACCATCACAGCAGTGCAGAGCCATGAAAATGATGAAAGGAGTGGAGCATCTGAGGGAGCTGAGGCTGGGAGCTTGGAGAGGAGGAGCTGAGAGGTGACCTCAGCAATGCTTCTAAAGATGTGCAGGTGAGTGGCAGGAGGCTGGAGCCAGGCTCTACTGGGTGATGCCCAATGCCAGCACAAGGGGCAAGGCTGGAAGCTGAGGCAGATGAAGTTGCATGGAAACATGAGGAGGAATTTTTTCCCTGTGAGGGTGGCAGAGCCCTGGCACAGGCTGCCCAGGGGGGTTGTGGTGTCTCCCTCTCTGGAGATACTCCAACCCTGCCTGGATGTGTTCCTGTGTGATCTGCTCTGGGTGATGCTGCTTTGCAGGAGGGTTGGACTGGAGGAGCTTTGAAGGTCTCTTCCAGCCCCTGACATTCTGTGATTCTGTGATTAGCCATAGAACAAGAGGGAATGACCTCAAACTGTGGCTGGATAGGTTTAGACTGGACATTAGGAATATTTTTTTCCCACCAAGAGTGGTCAGGGATTAGACTGCCCAGGGAGTTGGTGGAGTCACCAAACCTGGATGTATTTAAAAGTCACTTGGATCTGGTGTGTGGGGCTGTGGGTTAGGGTGCACCTTGTAGAGCAGGGTTCTGGGTTGGGCTTGGTGATCCTGAGAGGCTTCTCCAGCCTGAATGTGGCTATGATTCTGTGACTGGCCACCACAAGATCATCACTGTGCTCACATCAGTTGGGGATGAGGGTGAAAAGGACATCCTAAGAATGTTTGGTGTCTACACAGCTTAGCCTACAGCTGGCTTAGTGCACTGTAGATTCCTTCCCAGAGGATCCTATGTACTGGAGATTACTCTGGAAAGCTTCTGATGCTGAGGTCATCAGGTCCTCCTCCTTTTGAGCCACAAGACAGCAGCCTGGATGAAGTTTACCAATGAGCCTGGGACTGAACCACCACTAGCAGGGAGGTATAGACTAAAGTGTTGGCTCCAGGCACCTGGATACTTGTGTCTGATTCCTAACTTGGGAAAGTTTTTGACCTGTCCATGAGAAAAACCCATCCTGGACTGAGGTTTGTCTTCATCCCTGTTTCCTGACATCTCCAATGATTTTGATGAGCTGCTCCACTTGTTTTTATTTTTTACCTTTGGTTATTAATTTGTCTGATGATTGAAAAATTGGACTGGCTTGGAAAATAATGGAATATATGTTTCTGAATGCAGATGCTGCAAGCCAGGGCTTGTTTATCTTCCACCTTTAATAGAGCCAGACTCTGACTGCCTCTGCTCTTTAGTAGAACACCAGCAGTAATGAGATCATTTGTGTGTGGTTGAAGGAGAGGCAGGGTTTGATATGTGGTGTCTGCTGGGGATCTGTAACAGACAGGCTGTTCTTGAGAGTCTTAAAGGCAGCCTGGGAGGAGTGGCTGACACCCCCCTCAGGCTGTGCTGCCAAGCAGGGAGACCTGGGTAGGTTGGAGATATGGGCAGAAATCAACCTCATGAAGTTCAGCAAGGGCAAGTGTAGAGTCCTGCACCTGGAGTGTAATAACCACCAGCACCAGTACAGGTGAGGGCTGACCTCCTGGAAAGTAGCCCTTTGGGGAGGGCACTGGGAGGTGCTGGTGGACAAGGTCCTCAAGAGCCAGCAGTGTGCCCTCATGGCCAAGAAGGCCAATGGAGGCCTGGAGTGCATGAAGAGTATGGCCAGAAGGGTGGGGGAGGTTCTCCTTCTCTTCTGCTCAGTCCTAGTCAGATCACAGGTGGAGGACTGGGTCCAGTTCTGTGCTCCCCAGTTCAAGAGAGGCAGGGAGCTGCTGGATAGAGTCCAGGGGAGGCTGCAGAGCTGCTGAGAGGCCTGGAGCAGCTCTGGGAGGAGCAAAGGCTGAGAGCCCTGAGGCTGAGAGCCTGCACAAGAGCAGCCCCAGAGGGCAGCTGAGCAATACTCAACAAGAGCTAAAGGAGCTGTGGGGGGCAAGAGCCTGGGGCCAGACGCTCAGCAGTGGTACCCAGGGACAGCACAAGGGGCACTGGGCGCAAACTGCAACCCAGGAGGTTGCCTCTGAGCAGGAGGAGAAAGTTGTTTGGTGTGAGGGTGCATTCTGTGATGCAACTTCAAGCTCTGCAGTGGCTCCTGTCAGCTCAGCATTTGGTGCATTCAGACTGGCAGCCACTCTGTGTTTGATGTCAAGCAGAATAAAGATAGCAGCACTGTGTTTCCTCACACAGATTTGACATCACTGTTCTGGTTTTACACCCTAATACCTGCTACAGATTCAGACCTTGAGAAGTTTTTGCTTCTGTGTGTGATCGAGGTCAGGGTGGATGAAGATCTGAGCAACCTGTTCTAGTTGCAGATGTCTCAGCTCCCTGCAAGGTCCCTTCCAGCCCAAACCAGTTTTGATTCATTTTGACCCATTGTTTTTAAGCAGATTAATTAAAAATCTGATGAAGGATCTGGAGAACAGGGCTGGGGAGGAGCAGCTGAGGGAGCTGGAGTGGTTGAGTCTGAAAAACAGGAGACTGAGGGCAGACCTTATTGCTCTCTACAGCTCCCTGAAAGCAGGTTGCAGTGAAGTTGGGGTTGGCCTTCTCTGTAGTCTCAGGTGATGGAAGGAGAGGAAATGTCCTGAAGTTGTGCCAGGGGAGGGTTAGGTTAGAGATGAAGAAAAATTACTTTGCTGCAAGAGTGGTCAGGGACTGGAATGTGCTGCTCAGGGAGGTGGTGGAGTCCCCAAGCCTGGATGTGTTTAAAGGTTGTTTGGATGTGGTGCTTGGGGATATGGTTCAGGGTGCACCTTGTAGAGTAGAGTTAATGGTTGGACTTGGTGACTCTGGAGATAATGGTTTAGGGTGAACCTTCTAGAGGAAGCTTAATGGTTGGACTTGGTGACCCTGGGGCTATGGTTTAGGATGAACCTTCTAGAGTAAGCTTAATGGTTGGACTTGGTGACCCTGGGGAGCTTTGCCAGCCTGAATGTTTCTGTGATTCTGTACCAAAACCAGTAATGGAGCCTGCAGCTACACAGGCTTTGAAATGACAGAAGTGCAAGCATGTTCCACAACATTAACAGCTCTGGATTGGTGCAAACAGGTTGTTTACACTCACAGATAGGCAGCAGGTGATTGAAGGAGGTTTCTGGTGATAACATTCAGTAGCAGTAAAAAGGCCAATAAATTATTTCCTTCTGGTTTTTATGAGGTATTCCAATATAGCATTAACACCAGAAAGCAGGAGAGTAGTGTTTGCCTCCCCCCCTCCACCCTCCCCATCCCCATTTTAAGGAAATGGATCTAGAAATGTTTAATAATAAATCTGAGCTAAACCAATTTGTGGATTTTGTGCTCCAAGAAGCAAGAGGGTTGCTTTTCAGAGTGCTGCTGCTGGAATGTTGTTCATGGCTACCATGGAAATCCAGGCACACTCTGATACTTCATCCAATTTTAGGAACCAAATACAGCCTTATGAAAATTATTGCAAATGAGTTATTTGAAACCTCAATTGAATGTACAAAATTATGCCCTGAATCCATCTCCAGACCTTAAGTAGTTCCCTTTTCCTGACAGTTTAATATGTGTAATTTCCATGTTTAAATCAAATGTTGGCTTGTTTTCTCTTTGGGAAGAAAAAAAAACAAACCAAAAAAATTTTCTCCATGTGCTCCATCTTTGTAAAAGCTTTGGCAGAGAGCTTCTGTCTTTTGTTATTTGCCTGCCCTCAGGGCTGGGGAGGGGAAAGAAAGTTCCTCTGCTGTGGTGTTTCATGTGAAGTTCAAAGTAGCTGTGTTAGCAGCTCACAGAATCACAGTCTCACAGTCTCACAGTATCACCAAGCTTGGAAGAGACCTCAAAGCTCATCAAGTCCAACCCATTCCCACAGCCCTCCAGACCAGACCATGGCACCAAGTGCCACGTCCAAACCTGCCTTGAACACCTCCAGGGACGCTGACTCCACCACCTCCCTGGGCAGCCCATTCCAGCTGTCAGTGCCTCTCTCAGGCAAGAACTTTCTCCTCACCTCCAGCCTAAACTTCCCCTGGCACAGCTTGAGACTGTGTCCTCTTGTTCTGCTGCTGCTTGCCTGAGAGAAGAAAGCAACCTCCTCCTGGCTACAACCACCCTTCAGGTAGCTGGAGACAGCAAGAAGGTCTCCCCTGAGCCTCCTCTTCTCACAGTGTTAGGGGTTGGAAGGGACCTCTGGAAATCTTCCAGGCCAATCCCCCCACCAAAGCAGGATCACCCAGGGCAGGTCACACAGGAATGCATCCAGGTGGGTCTTGAAAGTCTCCAAAGAAGGAGACTCCACAACCTCTCTGGGCAGCCTGCTCCAGGCCTCCAGCACCCTCACAGTAAAGAATTTTTCTTCATGTTGAGATGAAACCTGTGAAGAAAGGCTGAGAGCCCTGGGGCTGTTTAGTCTGGAGAAGAGAAAGCTGAGAGGGGATCTGATCAATGGCTATAAATATCTAAGGGGTGGGCATCAGCATGAAAGTGCCAGGCTCTGTTTGGTGGGGTCCTGTGATAGGACAAGGAACTATGGGTACAAGCTGGAACCCAGAGCCTGTGCCAGTGCTCTGTGACCCTTACAGTATAAAAGTTGCCCCTTGTGTTGAGCTGGAACCTCCTGTGCTGCAACTTCCATCCACTGCTCCTTGTCCTGTCCCAGGGAGCAGTGAGCAGAGCCTGTCCCCCCCCTCCTGACCCCCAGCCCTCAGATACTTATATTGATTAGATACCCTCTCAGCCTTCTCCTGTCCAGATTAAACAGCTCCAGGGCTCTCACAGGAGAGATACTCAAGTCCCTTCATCATATTCATAGCCTCTGTTGGACTCTCTAGCAGGTCCCTGTCTCTCTTGAACTGGGGAGCCCAAAACTGGACACAGTATTCCAGGTGTGGTCTCATCAGGGCAGGATTAGAGAGAGAGAACACAAACTCCCTGCTGGCCACACTTTTCTTGCTGCACCCCAGGACACCATTGGCCCTGTTGGCCACAAGGGCACATTGCTGGCACATGCAGAACTCGCTGCCCACCAGCACTCCAAGGTCTTTTCTCAGGCTGCTTTCTAGCAGGATGACCTCTGGTCTGTACTGGTGCCCATATTGGCAGTAGTGTGCACCTTCTGGTTTGTGGGTGAGGGTGTTGAGCAGCAGGAGGGTTTAAATGAAGCCTGGGAACTTTGTGGTCCGGTTTCTGTAAGCCTGGGGACAGTCCTGCTGTCAGAGGGTGAAGGTGGAGGTGACAGGTGGTGCTTGAATCTGCAGTATAAAATTATCTGCTACAGTGCTTAAAACCCAGAGGAGGTCATCACAGAACCCTGGCAGGGTGGGAACTGGAAGTGACCTCTGGAGATCATCCAGTCCAACCCCCCTGCTAAAGCAGGAGCACAATGGCCTGGGGGGTGGAGGGTGGAAGCTCTCCAGAGAAAAAGACTCCACAATCTCTCTGGGCAGGGTGGGCTTTGGCAGCCTCAGAGGAAAGAAGTTTTAGCATTACTGTTTCCTTGTATTTTCCCAAACGTTGAGACATTGGTGTTTTACAAGGTTATTTTTTTCCCTCTTTGAATCAAAGTCAAATTTCCCCAAGTCCTGAGCTTTGAGTCTCAGTATCTTCTTTTCCTAAGGTGTTTGCAGCAGAGGAGTAGTTGTGGGTGAGAGGTCTGGGCTTAATGTGCTAATGATTGGAACCATAAAGCTGTAGAGAGGTGAAAGTCAATGGAGCTGTCACTTTTCATTTCTTGCTCTGCTCTGGATTCTTTTCAGAGGGTTTAGACACAGCTACAGCTGACTGCAGCCTGTGTTAATGAGGCACTGGGCAGGCTGAGAAGGCTCAATAAAGGTGTGGAAGGTGTTTGAGTATGGGCAGTGTGAGTGGGGTTGTGATTGCTTTGGGCAGTAATAACCTATGGAATTGGTCCTAGATTTCAGCAGTTGTGGATCATTAGCATGTGCAGAGAAATCAATGAGCCAGGCATCCTGGGGAGAGACCTTTCATGGACCTGACCTGGGAAATGCATCTGATTATTGTGCAGCTGAGGGAGCAGGTCAAGGGAGGTTCCACTCCTCCTTTACACTGCCCTAGGGAGGCCACATCAGGGTCCTGGCTCTAGTTCTGGGCTCCTCCCAGTTCAAGAAAGACAGGGAACTGCTGGAGAGAGTCCAGCCAAGGCTACAAAGCTGCTGAGGGGCCTGGAGCAAAGGCTGAGAGCCTGCACAAGAGCAGCCCCAGAGGGCAGCTGAGCAATGCTCAGCAACAGCTAAAGGAGCTGTAGGGGGCAAGAGCCTGGGGCCAGACTCTTGGCAGTGGTGCCCAGGGACAGCACAAGGGGCACTGGGCACAAACTGGCACCCCGGAGGTGCCATCTGAGCAGGAGAAAGTTGTTTGTTGTGAGGGTGCTGGAGGCCTGGAGCAGGCTGCCCAGAGAGGTTGTGGAGTCTGCTTGTGTGCAGAGCTTCCAACCCCTACTGGGCACTGTACTCCTGGGCAAGCTGCTGTGGGTGCCCTGCTTTGGCAGGGGGCTGGGCTGGATGATCCCCAGAGGTGCTTCCAACCTTCCCCATGCTGGGATTCTGTGATACCCTTTTTATCACACAGCTGCCTCTGTGCTGCCAGCCACCAGTGCTGGCTCCTGGGCACTTTGGCACCAACTGACACCCTCAATGCCTTCTCCTGCAGGCTGCTCTCAGCCACTCCTCACCCAACCTGGACCTGTGCTGGGGATTGCCCCAACCCAGGTGCAGGACCTTGCACTTGACCTTGTTGAACTGCATGAGTTTGGCTTGGGCACATCTCTCCAACCTATCCAAGACCCTCTGGTTGGCATCCCTGCCCTCCATGGGAGCTGTGAGTCTCATTACACTTGGCTATTATTTTATTTAAGCTTCTTATTTGATGTGTGATTTTTTCACCTATCTATTTGAAGTCTTTAGTACCTCTACTACATATTTGTTCACCTTGTGGAAAGTTCACCATACCCACACAGGATCTTTAATCCCACACCATGCTCAAGTGTAAATTTAGAAGTGATTCTCTTCAGAACTCCAAACTCTGCATATTTTACAAACTTTGACACATTGAGATGAAAATTTCTCACATAAGAATGCTTCAGGGTTCTGTATTGAGTGTGGTGGACTTTCAGGGCAGCTTAAACCATCCCCAAATGTTGAAGCATCAACAAGGCACATTGCTGGTGCCAGAGTTGGGGCTTTGCTGGTGCCAGAGTTGGGGCTTTGCTGGTGCCAGAGTTGGGGCTTTGCCTAACCCAAATAAGACACCAGTGAGTTGGATTAACATCTGAATTTCAGCTCAAGGTCTGCTGAGAGGGGCAGAAGACTCTGTTAGTCTTAAAAGAAACTGGAAATCGAAATCAAGTCTGTCTCCACCTTAACATGCCTGCAAACTGGATTTTACATTCCTTAAGGAAAGAATTGGGGGCAAGTAGAGGGGTTTGGGGAAAGAAAACACCAGGAAAAGGAAAACTAGAAAAAAGAAATAATACTCTGCTCACATTGAAGATACAGGGGGACTGAGGGAGCTGGGAGTGGAGAACAGCACCTAGACAGGCTGCTGCATTCCTCTTAGCAAAGAGACTCTTCAGGGAGAGTTGGGGCTGTGCATGTAGTCTCAGGCTACTGTTTCCACTCATCCTTTTACCTTTTTTTCTTTCTTCCTTTCAAAACTCTTTGACAGATGTGGAGGTTAATGAATTTTAATTTTAATTTGGCCGTTTCCTTGGGTTGCTGACAGTTCCTTCCACACCACAGGGACTCTGCTTTTCCAGCTCCCTTCACGTTTCAGTAAGAAGTGGAGCAGCTGATGGAAACTTCTTCATGAATAAGTGAACTCAACTGGAACGCAGCCAAACACTGTCAGAACTGGCTCCCTGAATCCCAGCCTTGTGTTTTACCATGCTATGAGAGATTAGATTCATTAACCTCTCATTAGAAGCATGTCAATGCTAAAATCCCACAGCGTGCTGGATTCAGCCTATTAGAAATCCCCACAGGCCAGTTAGTGCTCAACAATTAACATCTCTTATTCCAGAAGTTAATAGTGGATTCCTCATTTGGCTCCTTTCCATTTAATTGATATGGTAGCTTGTTAGGGGCATTTTCCTTTGGAATTAGCAGAAGTTTTAGTAATCCAGACAGAGCTGTTTGATAGAAAAAAAGCTTTTAGCACAATGGAAATAGGAACACTTGCAGTGTGCAAATGTTCCTTTTATTGTTAGGTTTCCATGTGTGTGTATAGAGAGTGTTAGGGGTGTGGAACATCCTCATCTCAAGCACAGACACAGGCTGGATGAGGAGTGGCTCAAGAGCAGTCTGGAGGAAGAGGACTTGGGGGGTCAGTTGGTGCCTAAGTGCCCAGGAGCCAGCACTGGTGGCTGGCAGCACAGAGGCAGCTGTGTGCTGGCTGCAGGGAGAGCAGCAGCACAGGGAGGGGATTCTGCCCCTCTGCTCTGCTCTGCTCACACATCACCTGCAGCACTGCCTCCAGCTGACTGCAGCACAAGGAGGACCTGGAGCTGCTGGAGAGGGTCCAGAGGAGACCACCAAGATGCTCAGAGGGCAGAGAAGCTCTGCTGTGGGGCCAGGCTGGGAGAGTTGAGGCTGTTCAGCCCAGAGAAGAGAAGGCTTCAGAGAGACCTTAGAGCAGCCTTCCAGTGCCTCAAAGGGGTTACAGGAGAGCTGAAGAGGGACTTTTGACAGTGGTTTGTAGTAACAGGACTGGGGACAATGGCCTTGATTTGGGAGAGGGGAGATTGAGAGTGGAGATGAGGAATAAATTGTTGACAGTGAGGGTGGTGAGACACTGGCACAGGTTGCCCAGGGAGGTTGTGGATGCTCCCTCGCTGGAGGTGTTCAGGGCCAGGTTGGATGAGGCCTTGAGCAACCTGAGGGCTGGTGGAGGTGTCCCTGCCCCATGGATGAGCTTTAAGATCCCTTCTGACCCAAACCCATTGTATGATTCTCTGAACATGGTACATGTTCTACCTCTAAATGTAACAGCACTTGAAAGAGTTATCTCTGCACCAGTGATAACTCAGAACCTGCCCAGAAATGCTGTTTGTGCAGATCCAACTGCATCCAGGGATTAAAGCACAGTGTTTAATTCCAGGTAGGGTTCAGAGTGTGAGATGGAACAAAACATCTTTCCCATTGCCTTGTGACCTGAGCAGCTTTCTCCCCTAATGAGAGTAAGCACTGCAAGGTGATTTGTGTGAGATGGAATTCATTCTGCATCAGTCACGTTGCATAGCTTCTGCTCAAGCTTGATGCTAGAGCAAGTTGAAAGCAATAAAACAAGTAGGAAATGACCCTTTAGCAGCAATACATCTTTGTGTGTATTCATCTGCTGCTGTGAGCAGAAAGAGGCATTTCCATCTCGTGTGCTTATTGCAAGAAGCATGAGCTAATGCTTTGGAATCACTTAATGCCAGTGCTGTAAATGGAAAACAGCCTCTGCAAAGACATTGCACTCTGCTGTGCAGGACCATGCTTCTCAGCCCCCTGCACTGGGACAGTGCTCCTCACAGGGGCATTAGGAGGCAGATGAGAGGGAGCTTGACTGGTGGAACTCTACTCTGCCCTCCCCAAGACAGGAACAGCCACCAGAGAAAACACCACATCCACACACTCACAGGATGTTAGGGGTTGGAAGGGACCTCTGGAGGTCTTCTAGTCCAACCCCCTGCCAGAGCAGGAGCAGAGAATCCAGCACAGGTCACTCAGGAACACATCCAGACAGGGCTGGAAAGGCTTCTCAGAAGGAGACTCCACAACCTCTCTGGGCAGCCTGTGCCAGGCCTCTGGCACCCTTCCGCTCAAAAAGTTCTTCCTCATGTTGAGGTGCAGCTTCCTGTGCTGCAGTTTCTACCCATTGTCCCTTGTCCTAACCCAGGGCATAAATGAGCAGAGTCTGTTCCCTTTCTCTTGACCCCCAGCCCTCAGATATTTATAAACATTCATTAGATCCCCTCTAAATCTTCTCTTCACCAGACCAAAAAGCCCCAGGTCCTTTATACCTCTCCTCCTCAGGCAGTGCTGCAGTCCCTGCAGCATCCTTGTAGCCTTCCTTTGGACTCTCTCCAACAGATCCCTGTCCCTCCTGAACTGGGGAACTCAGCATTGGGTGCAGTATTCCAGGTGTGGCCTCACCAGGGCAGAGTAGAGGGGGAGGAGAACCTCTGCTTTAGGATGCAGGGGATCCTGTGTCCTCCCCTGCCAGGCAGAAGGCAGTAGCTTAAATGGAAGACTGAGTCCCTGCTCAGGGAGGCAGGTGAACCCCCTCCTTGCCCACCTTGCTTTCTGAAGTGCCTCTGGAAACAGGTATGAGACTCCATCAGAAAGGTCTCTACCTACTGGAACATCTGTCCAATGAGGAAGGACTGAGACCAGGGCCTCTTTAGTCTTGAGAAGGCTGAGAAGGGATCTTATTAGTGGCTATAAATATTTGAGGGGTGGATGTCAGGATGAAGGTGCCAGGCTCTGTTTGGTGGTGCCCTGTGAGAGGACAGAAAACAACAGGAACCAGGAAGTTCCATCTCAACATATGGAGAAACTTGTTCCTCAGGTTCACATGGAACCTCCTATGCCTCAGCTTCCAGCCTTGCCCCTTGTGCTGGCATTGGGCATCACTGAGCAGAGCCTGGCTCCAGCCTCCTGCCACTCACCTTCACCAATGAGCTCACCTCTCAGCTCCTCCTCTCCAAGCAACACAGCCCCAGCTCCCTCAGGCTCTCCTCATAAGGAAGATGTTCAACTTTCTCAGTCATCTTTGTGGCTCTGCACTGGACTCTCTCCGGCAGTTCTGTGTCATTCTTGAACTGGGAGGCCCAGAACTGGACTCAGTACTCCAGATAAGGTCTCAGCAGGGCAGAGCAGAGGGACAAGAGAACCTCTCTTCGCCTACTAACCACAGCCCTTCTAATACACTCCAAAATGGCATTGCCCCTCCTGGGCACCAGAGCACATTGCTGGCTCATGGGCACCCTCCCACCCACCAGGACCCCCAGGGCCTTTTCCCCTTCACTACCTTCCAACAGGTCAGTCCCCAACCTATCCTGCTCCCTGGGGTTGTTCTTGCCCAGGTGCAAGACTCTTCCCTTGCCCTCGTTGTATTTCATTCAGTTTCTCCCTGCCCAGCCCTTCAGCCTGTCCAAGTCCCTCCTAATGGCAGCACAGCCTCTGCTGTGTGGCAGCCACTCCACCCAGTTTGGTGCCATCAGCAAACTTGCTGACAGTGCTCCTGAACATGTTGGTGTGAGGGTGCTGGAGCCCTGGAGCAGGCTGCCCAGAGAGGTTGTGGAGTCTCCTTCTCTGGAGACTTTCAAAATTCTCCTCCATTCCTGGGTGCCCTGCCCTGAGTGCCCCTGCTTTGGCAGGGGCTTGGACTTGATAGTCTCCAGAGGTCCCTTCCAACCCCTAACATTCCACCATTCTGTGATCATCAAGTCCAACCATTCCCTAACTTCCCAGAGCTGGTGCTAATCCAGCTCCCTCAGCACCACAGTTCTACCTCTTGTAAAGATCTCTGGGGATAGAGATTCAACCACCTCTTGCTAAGCAGAAGGTTGTAGTTAAATTCTTCATGATACTTCCTCAGCAGATTGGACTTTTTTTCAGTTTCCTCTACATCATTTACCTTTGTACTGTCATATCAGTGAGTCTTAACAAGCAAAGGGCATGGAGAAGGAAACCTCATAGCTGGTAATAAAAGAAAGAGAGGCTCAGGAGGGAGTGTTGCACTCTTACATTACAAACCCAAGCTGGCTGCTGGGAACACTCAGTGATTTAGCTTTTGATTTTGAAGCAGATGTTCCTTAATTGCCTTATGGATTGGATTAGCCTGTAATGGAGTGGGTTTGCAGCCCATGCTGCTGGTGGCAACGTTTAGTTGTTGGGTTTTTTTTTTGCCTCCTTAATGGAAAATTGCTTCCTGAAATGACTGATTGCCTCTGCAAAAGGCATCCTTGAAGTCTTTATTCTGTATGGATGAGGTGAGAGCTTTGTGTGTGTTGTGCAGCTGAGCTGTTGCAAGAGGCAAGTTCGATGCTGTAACAGCAAATGCCTCTTTCAGCTGTGGCTGGGGTGCTGCAGGGGCTGGATGCATTTTGCTGATGAGCTGTGTAGTGATTGGGTGCTGCAGCAGGTTTTCATCACCTCTCCTAAGATCATAGAATGTCAGGGGTTGGAAGAGACCTCCAAAGATCATCTGGTCCAGCCCTCCTGTCAGAGCAGGATCACCTAGAGCAGATCAGTCTAGAACACATCCAGATGGTTCTTGAATACCTCCAGAGAGGGAGACTCCATGACCTCCCTGGGCAACCTGTTCCAGTGCTTTGCCACCCTCACAGGATAAAAAATCTTCCTCAGGTTCACATGGAACCTCCTATGCCTCAAATTCTACCCATTGCCCCTTGTGCTGTCACTGGACATAAGTGAACAGAGCCTGGCTCCAGCCTCCTTCCACTCACTCCTTAGATATTTATAAACATTAATGAGGTCACCTCTCAGTCTCCTCCTCTCCAAGCCAAAAAGCCTCAGCTCCCTCAGGGTGTCCTCATAAGGAAATGTTCACATTCCTTAATCACTGTTGTGGCTCTGCATTGGACTCTCTCAAGCAGCTCCCTGTACTTCTTGAGCTGTTAGGCCCAGAACTGGACACAATACTCCAGATGTGGCCTCAGCAGGGCAGAGCAGAGGGGCAGGAGAATCTCCCTTGACCTACTCCCCACAACCCTTCTAACCCACCCCATGTTGGCATTGCCCCTCCTGGGCACCAGAGCACGTTGCTGGCTCATGGGCACCCTCCCACCCACCAGGACCCCCAAGTCCTTCTCCCCTTCACTGCTTTCCAGCAGCTCAGTCCCCAACCCATACTGATCCCTGGGGTTGTTCTTTCCCCGGTGCACAACTCTACCCTTGCCCCTGTTGAGCTTCATTCAATCTCTCCCTGCCCAAGCCTCAGCCTGTCCAGGTCTCTCTGAGTGAGTGGCAGCACAACTCTGGTGTGTCTCAGCCACCCCTCCCAGCTTGGTATCACCAGCAAACCTGCTGGCAGTGCTCTCTGTGCCCTCATCCAGGTCACTGATGACTACATTGAGTAATACTGCTCCTAGTACTGACCCCTGAGGGACTCCAAAGGTTATTTCAGTGTGCTTATTGCAGAACTCATGTGAGTGCTTCCATTCTTGCCTCACTTATTAATACTTAAGGAAATGACCCAGCTTGTGCCAACTGGAGACCATTACATGGAAAAGCTGCTTGTACAGCACTCTGCCAGATTATGACAGTGTAAGCCATTAATGTGCAAATTTATTGAGGGAAACATCTTCTAGACTTCAGGCACATCAACCTTTTGATTTTAAGCCAGGGAAATAACAGTTCCCTCTCTTATTCTCCATGCAGAGCAAAAAGGGGGGAAAAAAGAGGCTTGATTGTTTTTCTTCTTAGTTGCCATTGATAAGGATTTAGGAAGTTAGGGGTAAAATATAATTCATTAATTGTTCAGGATCAGTTCCACTTCCAATTGACCAAACTGACCACATTAGGTGAAACCAGGGCTTGCTTACCCTTAGTTGGGCAAGACACTCACAAGTGCATAAACACCCTGGGGGTATCTGTTTGTCACTTTGGGAGGGGGCATAATGGCCCAAGCCTTTGTTTTCCTCTCACCCTTGCTTCCCCCATCAGCAGAAGGGTGGGACAAACCAGGACTTGGTTTAGACCTGTTAACCTTCCAAGACACAAAGGTGATCAGAGGGCTGGAGCAGCTCTACTATGAGGACAGGCTGAGAGAGTTGGGGCTCTGCAGCCTGGAGAAGAGAAGGCTTCCAGGAGAGCTTGGAGTAGCCTTGCAGGATCTGAAGGGGGCTACAGGAAGGCTGGAGAGGGACTATTGACAAGGGCTTGTAATGCCAGGACAAGGGGCAATGGGTTTGAACTGGCAGAGGGGAGATTGAAAGTGGATGTGAGTAGGAAGTTGTTTGCAGTGAGGGTGGTGAGACACTGGCACAGGTTGCCCCGGGAGGTGGTGGAGCACAGAAGCACAAAGATCACATTCTGTGCTTCTGTGCTCCACAGCCTCCCTGGAGGTGTTCAAGGCCAGGTTGGATGAGGTCTTGAGTGACCTGTGCTAGTGGAAAGTGTCCCTGCCTATGGCAGGGGGTTGGAACTAGATGATCTTTGAGGTCCCTTCCAATCTTACCATTCTATGATTCTATGAGTCTAAGCTGGAAGCAGTTGTGCTGCCTCATTCTGTGCTTCTGTACTCCACAACCTCCCTGGAGGTGTTCAAAGCCAGGCTAGATGAGGCCTTGAGTGACCTGTTCTAGTGGGAGGTGTCCCTGCCTATGGCAGGGGGTTGGAACTGGATGATCTGTGAGGTCCCTTTCAACCTTAATGTCCCTACCTATAGCAGGGGGTTGGAACTGGATGATCTGTGAGGTTCTTTCCAACCTTAACCATTCTATGATTCTGTGATGAGAGTCTTCAAATTAATGGTCAAAGTAAAAAGAAAGGCTCCCTGGCAAGTAAAACAATGCCAGGGCAGTGATGCTCAAGGGCAAAAGGTGTCTATTAAGAATCCATGCACCAACATCTACTTTCTGGGCTTTAGAAGATGAATCCTGTGGAAAGATGCAGGAAGGGGTGAACTTGAGCACTCTCTGAAGTGAAACCGGCAGCCACACCGTGCACTTTGAGTAGAAAATGAGATAAAGATGACTCTGCTCTCATAGATTCTGCTACCTGCTTTGTTGGGAAGCTGGAGGGGCTGCAGAAGCATCAGGGTGAGTGCCTGCACCTCTTTATATACATTCTGTGCTTGAGTGAGAAATACAGATTGCTTGCCCTGGCTTTAAGGACTTTACTGATGAGCAGTTTAATAGATCCAGTGGGGACCTGGACTCTGCTCATGTTTTTCTTTTATTGACTTGTGTAGCCCTTGGCAAATTGCCTAATATTTACGTTTCTAGGATTTGAAAAATGTTGGTACTTATTCTTCTAAGATACTTCTGGGGCAAGCTAGCTTTGGAGTGAAAAATGGCTGGATAAATTCATGTTTATTTCTTTATATTAAAGCCATCAGTCTGGGGTTTCTTCCATATTTAGTTCCTCAGGCAGATGCTCAATTCAATCCCAGCTTCTTTCTGGTACAGTTCCCAGAGTTGGTTTTGGGGGACTGGGTGTAGTATTCAAAGCAGAAAGGAAGTAGACAGCAGGGAATTGTGTAGGGCTTTGGGTTTGTTTTTTTTTTTTTTCCCCACATATTGATACTTTACAATTAGTAGAGCAGAATTTAGCTCCAAATACAGCAGCAGATAGCAGAATGTCCAGACAGGTGTGTGGCAGTGGAAGGAAAGGTGATGTGTGATGGCTCCAGAAACCCACTGGGAAATATCTTGCCATGAAAGTAAAATTATACCCATTTTCAAGGAGGATTTTAAGCTAAATATTACAGAACAGCTTTTGATTTTTCACTGGAGTAAAATTTGATCCTCAGCATCTAATCAGTGTTTGTGGAAAGCAAATTGCTTCCTTGCTGGCAAATATGCTCATTATTTTATCTACATGAGAGGAACAATAGATGAAATACCTCTGAAAGATGCCATTTTCCATGCTTGCTGGTGTCAGCAGCCCTGCAGAGAAGGACTTGGGGGTGTTGGAGGGAGGGAAGCTGGACAGGAGCCAGCAATGGGCACTGGCAGCCTAGAAGGCCAAAGGCAGCCTGGGCTGCATCTAAAGTAGGATGGGCAGAGATGGAGAGAGGGGATCCTGCCCCTCTGCTCTGCTCTGGGGAGACCTCACCTGCAGGGCTGGGGCCAGATGTGGGGCCTCAACACAAGGAGGACATGGACCTGATGGAGCAAGTCGCCAGGGAGGCCACAAAGATGATGAGAGGGCTGGAGAACCACTGCTATAGGGTCAGGCTGAGAGAGTTGGGGCTGTGCAGCCTGGAGAAGAGAAGGTTCCAGGCAGACCTTAGAGCAGTCTTCCAGTACCTGAAGGGGCTCCAAGAGAGCTGGGGAGGAACTTTTGAGAAGGGCTTGGAGAGATAAGACAAGAATTGAAATTGAAGAATTGAAATTGAAGCAGGGGACATTTAGGTTGGACATCAGAAGGAAGTTCTGGACAATAAGAGGGCAGATTTAGACTGGAGATGAGGAAGAAATTCTTGAAAGTGAGGGTGGGGAAACACTGGCACAGGCTGCCCACGAATGTGCTTGAGACCCCATCCCTGGAGACATTCCAGATCAGCCTTGCTGAACCCCTGGGCAGCCTGCTGTAGTTGGAGCTGTCCCTGCTGCCTGCAGAGGAGTTGGACAAGATGCCCCTGGAGGGTCCCTTCCAACCCAATACAATCTGTGAAGCTGTGAACACTAAATCCCTGGATAAAGGCAAGCTGGGATTTTAGTTCATGCCAGACAGTTGGTCTGCAGTGGCAGTGATAGAGGTGCTTCAGTATTTTCATAGACTCACAGGCTGGTTTGGGTTGGAAGGGACCTTTAAAAAGTCATCTGGTCCAAATCCCCTGCAGTCAGCAGAGCCATCTCCAGCTGGAGCCCCAAATGACTTGACCTAAACACCAAAACCACTGCAACACTTTGAATTTGGTTTCAGGAGAGGTATGCAGAACACTTGGGAAAAAAAGCCTTGCTCAAGAACATTTTCCTTGGCTACCTTTGCAGTGTGAGTGCAGCCCAGACAGCAACTGTGTGCTGGGCTGCAGCAAGAGCAGTGTGGGCAGCAGGGCAAGGGCAATTGTACCCCTTTTCTCTGCTCTCCTCAGACCACACCTGCAGTCCTGGGTGCAGTTCTGGA
>VWZE01008869.1:168873-195178 GCA_013396675.1 Eubucco bourcierii
GCTGCTCCCTCCCTGGAGGTGTTGAAGGCCAGGCTGGAGGAGGCCTTGAGTGAGCTGTACAGGTGGGAGGTGTCCCTGCCTATGGCAGGGGGTTGGAACTGGATGATCTTCGAGGTCCCTTCCAACCTTCCCATTCTATGATTCTACTTCATTAAGAAATCACCAATCCAAAAATGTATAATATGAATAAATTAAGATGAGAATATAAATGTGAGATGAGAGATGAAGTTCCCAGCACAGCATCCTGCTAATTATAGCTCAGTCTTACAGCCTGCTGCTGCCTGCATGTGAGTGAGATTTTTTTTTTATGTATATATATATATGCATAAAATCTATTAAATTTGACATTTCTCTGAGAGCCTTCCCCTTTTCAAATTTCCTGATGCTTGTTTGTTTAAGGTCTAGTTCAAACCTCATACCTGGTGAAACAGGATGACAGCACTGCCATTTCCTTCTCCTGGATAAACAGAATGCTGATTTTCTGTCTTGTCTTAGAAAAGGACAACTACAAACTTCTATCACAGGATCACAGGATGTTAGGGCTTGGAAAAGACCTCTGGAGATCTTTGAATCCAACCCCCTGCCAGAGCAGGAGCATAGAATCTAGTGCAAGTCACACAGAAACACATCCAGACAGGGCTGGAAAGGCTCCAGAGAAGGAGACTCCACAACCTCTCTGGGCAGCCTGTGCCAGGGCTCTGGGACCCTTACAGTCGTAGAATCATAGAATGGTAAGGTTGGAAGGGACCTCAAAGCTCATCCAGTTCCAACCCCCTGCCATAGGCAGGGACACCTCCCACTAGCACAGGGCACTCAAGGCCTCCTCCAACCTGGCCTTCAACACCTCCAGGGAGGGAGCAGCTACAACCTCCCTGGGCAACCTGTGCCAGTGTCTCACCACCCTCACTGTAAAGAACTTCCTCCGAACATCCAGTTTCAATCTCCCCTCTGCCACTTCAAACCCATTCCCCTTGTCCTGGCATTGCAAGACCTTGTCAGTAGTCCCTCCCCAGCCTTCCTGTAGCCCCCTTCAGATCCTGCAAGGCCACACCAAGGTCTCCTGGAAGCCTTCTCTTCTCCAGGCTGCACAGCCCCAACTCTCTAAGCCGGTCCTCAGAACAGAGCTGCTGCAGCCCTCTCAGCATCTTGGTGGCCNCGAATTGTGCCTACCCAGGTGCAGTCAAGAAGTTCTTCCTCATGCTGAGGTGCAACTTCCTGTGCTGCAGTTTGTACCTATTGTCCCTTGTCCTATCCCAGGGCACAAATGAGCAGAGTTTGTCCCCTCCCTCTTGACCCCCAGCCCAATATCTGGTGGAAGGAGTAGACAGGTTGAAGAGAGCTTAGTTAGAATTATCAAGGTGCAGAAAGTGATTTCTAATCCAATGAAGGAACACCTGAATAGTTCAGGATTCAGACTTTTGTGGTTGTGGCTACATGTGAGTGCCCACAGAATCACAGAGCTTGGAAGGGACCTCCAGAGATCACCCAGTCCAACCCCCCTGTTAGAGCAGGATCACCCAGGGTAGTCCACACAGGAATGCATCCAGGTGGGTTTGAAAGTCTCCAGAGAAGGAGACTCCACAACCTCTCTGGGCAGCCTGCTGAGAGGCTCTGTTACCCTCACTGTGAAGAAGTCTCTCCTCATGTTGGGCTGAAACCTTCTGTACTCTAGTTTGTATCCATTGCTCCTTGGCTTATCACTGTGCACCACCAAAAAGAGATTGCCACCATCCACTTCACACCCACCCCGCAGATATTGATAGACATTGATCAGATCCCCTCTTGGTCTTCTCCAGACTAAACAGCCCCAGGGCTCTCAGTCACTCTCCATAGGAGGGATGCTCAAGTCCCCCAATCATTCTCTGTTGATCTCTCTCTAGCAGATCCTAATCTCTCTTTGTGATGGTTTGGAAGTTCCCCACCCCCCACACTTTGTAAAATGACCCAGACTAGACTCAACCAGCTGGAAGTTAAGGCCTGAAGCTCTATTTACAGCTCAGCACAATGGACAAGCAGAGATAGACACAACAGACAGGAATAGTTACAGACATAGACAAGGTAAAGGCAATACAGAAACACAACTCCCCTCCCAGAAATCAGAGACCCCAGGAGGGGCTCCCAACCACCCTTCCACCTTCTCCCCACCCCTATACCTTACCCCAAGGTTTGGCTTACACACAAGGTGAGTTTGGAGGACGGGCCAGGGGAGTTAGAAGGAAAGTGGTTAATGAGGTTACTCAGCAGAGAGGAGAAGGCCAGAAACTGCTGACAGCCCTAGAGTGTCTGTGCCCGAGTGTGTTATCTTTGTTTTGTATTCTTATTCTTATCCATCTCAGGAAGCCTATGAGTGCAGCAGGCATCACCACTGTTTCCTTTTCACAGCCTAGAATTTTTTTCATTTAAATATTCTGCTTAGCCTCAAACCAGCACACTCTTAAATGGTGATCTCAGAGCCCAGAACACCGTGCTGGAAGGTGAAGCCTAGAGAGACACAGGCACTGGAGGAGTGCTGGGCAGATCAGGAGTGCTCTGAGTGCCTTCTGCTGCCTGCCTTTTCCAGCAAGCTGGACTAGTGCTGCCATGCTGCCAGCACACAAGGCTGTGTGACTCTGCAGCTCTTGAAAACCTTCTGCCCATGAGCCAGATTCCTTCACAGTGTGTCTTCATCAGTCACTGTATGTGAGCCAAAGTTAATAACCAGTGTCAGGGGGCAGGGCTGGGCTGGCCACCAGACAAATGGCAAAGGCTCTCCATGAAGCCCTAAGCTGCCTTAAGCTTCCCAAAGGGAAGAGAAAGTGAAGGAAATGGAAAAGAGAAGATGGGGCGGGAAGGGAATGGAACCAACTGTGATGGGAACAAGAACTGTGCCGGTTTGAAGCTAATTGGAATATTTTAGTAGAGAAAATTACACTATAGGCTCTGAAAGGAAAACATGGTGATGTCTACTTCACTCATAGGCTTGCTGAGATGTTTAAGAGAAGAAGTCAAAACATTAGATAAGGCAGTCTGTCTCTGGGCCACAGCCTCTCGGTCTAGCAGCTTCTGCCCCTTTCTCCTCTCTGCCGAGTAACCTCACTAACCACTTTCCTTCTAACCCCCCTGGCCCATCCTCCAAGCTCACCTTGCATGTAAGGCAAACCTTGGGGTAAGGTACAGGAGTGGGGAGAAGGTGGAAGGGTGGTTGGGAGCCCCTCCTAGGGTCTCTGATTTCTGGGAGGGGAGTTGTGTTTCTGTATTGCCTTTAACTTGTCTATGTCTGTAACTATTCCTGTCTGTTGTGTCTATCTCTGCTTGTCCATTGTGCTGAGCTGTAAATAGAGCTTCAGGCCTTAACTTCCAGCTGGCTGAGTTCTAGTCTGGGTCATTTTACAAAGTGTGGGGAGTGGGGAACTCCCAAACCATCACAAGAACCCTTCAATGAAATAGAGAGAAAGAGACACAAACCAATGTGGAACCCAACAATGGCAGTGAGAGCAGCACTGGTGCTGGGGACAGGCAAGTCCTAGATTGAAATCAACAGGAGATGGGAACTGGATTCAGGAGCTGGATTCTAGTACTGGATTCAGGAACACAGGGATGGGGATAGAAGGCAGAAGGGACAGAATCCTCCTGGGGCACAGGCCAGTGGAGAAGAGGCTTGGCTCTGGTGATCCCTCAGCTTGCTCCTGAAGATGCCCTCCATGGGCTGCAATCTCTTGGGGGGCAGTTGAGACTCACCTCTCCTGTCTGCTCCTCCCCACAGCTGCCACCTCTGCCTTCCTGTCCCCCAAGGTGTGGCACAAGCTGTGGCAGTGCCCTTGGTGTGCCCAGGGGCAAGTCTCAGGCAGAGCCTTCCTGCAGCCCAACCCTTGGCAGGAACTGTCTCCATCAGCTTCTCCCTTCTAGGAGCAGTCCCTGGCTGTGCCAAGCTGCCCTGAGCTGCAGAAAGTGCCTGAGTGAGCAGAGCCTGAGCTGGGCAGGGCCAGCAGTGAGCAGAGCAGTGAGTAGTAACTAGAACTAGTCTAGCAAAACCAGAATGCTTGGAGAAATGTCTCTTTACCCAGTGAGGAGGTCAAATACACTCTCAGAGACACAGAACTCATTACTTACAGCCCACACCATGGCTACACCAGAGAAGCTGCACTCTGTGGACCTGCCATGACAGGTGTCTGGTCCTGTCTTGGCCAGCACAGCTGAACTGGTGCTGAAGATCTGTTGTATAAAATCACTTCAGCTGATGCCCAGCAACAAGAGCGAGACTCTGATGCATCACCCCTCAGAGTTTTGATGCTGTCTGCCTTGAGACTGTCTTTCTGCACTTAAGTTGTGCCTACTGGTAGATATTCCTCTGGGTTTATTTGGAAGGATCTCAGCCAAAATAATCCCAAGAAGTCATCTGTCTGAAGCAATGAATCTGTGTTTCAGTCAGGTGTTGGGCGCTGCACTTGCCGATGCCGTTTGATAAGAGACCATTTTTCATCTCTCTTTCTACCAACAGTAAAACAGGCAGGAGAGGTCACCTCAGCTAGCAGCAAAAGAAATTGTCAGATTTCTCTCAGTCAGCTGTTTCCAATCAAACCCAGCAACTGTTTCAGAGATGAGATTTGAGTCTCTGGTCTGGGTTTTTTGTTTTGGGTTTTTTTAGCACACAAATCTCTTCGCGTTCAGATAATTAAAATGCCGTAACAGTTTTCACATTTCATTGCCTAATTAACAGCAATAAAGGCCACACTAAATCAGGATGAATCTGTAATTTCAGCACTAATCACACAAGTGTGAGTGTCAGCATCATAATGAGATGCACAAATCTGGAGGTAATGAGGCTGTGGCTGTCTGGGAAATTAGAGCAAGCGCTGGCACAAATTGTACAGCAAGGCTTGGTCCCATTTTATTAATTATATGCTTGCACAGGGGATTGTAACCAACTCAAATGACTTTAATTTGTGAAATTCGTGCTCCAGCAATGAACTTGACATCTGGGCATGAAGTTGGGTTCCCCATCCCTTCCCTCAGTCCATAAACAACAACCTCCCCTCCCTGCTACCAGTGCCCTGAAATGGTTGTTTAGATGTGAAGGCTTTGACATTCCGATGTGTGAGGGTGTTAGGGAATCACAGAATCACAGAGTTATTGAGGCTGGAGTAGACCTCTGAGGTCATCAAGGCCAGCCTATGACCTAGCACCACCACATCAACTAGACCATGCCACATCCAGTCTTTCCTTAAAGACCTCCAAGGACAGCAACTCTGCCATCTCCCTGGGCAGCCCATTCACAGAATCATAGAATCACAGAATGGGCTGGGCTGGAAGAGAGCTCCAAAGCTTATCCAGTCCAAGCCCCTGCACTCAGCAGGGACATCCTCCACTAGAGCAGGTTGTCCAGAGCCCTGTTCAGCCTCACCTTGAGTATCTCTAGGCATGGGGCCTCAACTAGATCTCTGGGCAGCCTGTTGCAGTGTTCCAGCAGCCTCCTGCTGCAGAACTTGTTCCTCACAGCCAATCTCAGTCTGCTCTGCTCTAGTTTTGCAGCCTCATCCTGTCCCTGCAGGCCTTTGCAAACAGTCCCTTCTGCAACCTGCTGGTATCTCCTTCAGGTACTGGAAAGTTGCTCTAAGAACTCCCTGGAGCCTTCTCTTCTCCAGGCTAAACAGCCTCAACTCTCCCAGCCTGTGCCCACAGCAGAGGTTCTCCAGCCTGTGATCATCTTCATGGCCTCCTCTGGACTCTCTCCAGCAGCTCCAGGTCCTTGTGCTGGGGCCTCAGCCCTGCAGGCAGTGCTGCAGGTGAAGGCTGAGCAGAGCAGAATTTCCTTACTGAAAGTGGTGTTCAGGCCTTCAGATGGTGAACTCAATATGTGAGAATGGGAAGATACTGAGTAGTTCTGAAACATAATTCTGCTTTATGAGAGCTAGGTTAAAGTACCAACATTTATTTGACATGCCAGCTCATGAAAGTGAAAATTAATAGAGCAACCCTGAAACTTTTGGAGAACTCTGTGTGTGATAGCCTGGAAGTCCTGTTTCAGTCAGGGTTATCTGCAATGAGAATGTCAGAGAGTCACAGACAGGTGTGGGTTGGAAAGGACCTTCCAAGCTCATCCAGTCCAAGCCCCTGCACTCAGCAGGGACATCCCCAGCCAGAGCAGGCTGCTCACAGCCCCACACAGCCTGCCCTGCAGTGCTGCCAGCCATGGGGCAGCTCCCACCTCTCTGGGCAGCCTGGGCCAGGCTCTCCTCACCCTCAGGGGCAAACATTTCTCCCTTCTCTCCACTCTCAATCTCCCATTTGCAGTTCAAAGCGCCACAATTGTCCTGGCACAACAAGCCCTGATGAAAACTCTGTCCCCAGCTTTCTTCTAGCTGCCTTTAAGCACTGTAAGGCCACCAGAAGGTCTCCTGAAGCTTTCTCTTCTCCGGGCTGCCCAAGCCCAACTCTGCCAGCCTGGCCTCCCAGCAGAGCCCTTCCAGCCCTGCCAGCATTGCTGTGGCCTCCTCTGGCTCCACTCTAACAGGTCCCTGTCTGTACTGCACTGAGGAACCTTAATCTTTCATTCTAAATGCTACTAGACTGATACAAGGACTCAGTGACCCTAAAGGTCATTCCCAACCAAAACAATCCTTTGTACCGTGCTCACAGAGTCACTGTTCATCCTATCTACTTTCAGTTTTTATATTGCATTAACATTTCTAACCAGAGTTGAAATCCAATCTATTATCAGCCCCAGAAGGATTGTTCACAAGGGGCTGAAGGAATTACATTTCCTGGGCTGTGTTTATCACGATGTGAGGAAGTTGTAAAGATGTTGAGAAGTTGTAAAGGTGTCAGTGAGGTTAAGGATTAGCTTCAACAGCCTGCTAAGCATTTTACAGGAAGAACACTGACAATCCCACAGTGGGTAACACTTCATTTATTCTCTTTCACTAGATAAAGTTGGTACTAGCAAGTAAGTAACTGCTTGTATCAGGACTTAAGAGCTAAGCTTCTTGCAGCATTGAAGAGAGGAGGGGGTTGGTCTCTTCTCACATTCAACAAACACACATAAAAGCCCCTTACTCCTTGCATTGTCTATTACAATTAGACTATTAGGGATCCAGGACAAAGGAATAACTTCACTCAGGATGTTAAGGGTTTGGAAGGGACCTCTGGAGATCTTGGAGTCCAAACCCCTTGCCAGAGCAGGAGCAGAGAATCCAGCACAGGTCACACAGGAGCGCATCCAGACAGGGCTGGAAAGGCTCCAGAGAAAGAGACTCCACAACCTCTCTGGGCAGCCTGTGCCAGGGCTCTGCCACCCTTACAGCCAAGAAGGTCTTCTTCATGTTGAACTGGAACCTTCTGTGCTGCAGTTTGTACCCATTGTCCCTTGTCCTATGCCAGGGCACAGGTGAGCAGAGCCTGTCCCTGTCCCTTCCTTCCTGACCCCCAGCCCTCAGATATTTACAGACATTGCTCAGATCCCCTCTCAGCCTTCTCCTCTCCACACTCTCAGCCCCAGGGCTTTCAGCCTCTCCTCCTCAGGCAGTGCTGCAGTTCCTTGTAGCCCTCCCTTGGACTCTCTCCAGTAGATTCCTGTCCCTCCTGAACTGGGGAACCCAGCACTGGATGCAGTATTCCAGGTGTGGCCTCACTGTGGCAGAGTAGAGGAGGAGGAGAACCTGCCTGGATCTGCTGAACTTAATGCCCCCCAGGATCCCATTGGCCTTCTTGGCCACCAGGGCTCATTGTCCCATGCAGAACTTGTTGTCCTCCAACACTCCCAGGTCCTTCTCCACAGGACTATTCTCCGGCAGGTAAGTTACAGGAGAAGATGAAACAGCCTCAGGTTGTGCCAGGAGAGGTTCAGGTTGGGTATTAGGGAAAAAATATTCACAAAAAGGGTTCTCAGGCACTGGAAGAGACTGCCCAGGGAGATGGTGGAGTCACCATCCCTGGGGATGTTTAAAATACAGCTGAATGTGGTGCTGGAGGACATGGTTTAGTTGTAGTGGCTTAGTAGCAGTGGTGAGATTGTGAGCCCCAGGCAAGTGGTTGGACTTGATCATCTCAAAGCTCTCTTCCAACCTCAGCAGTTCTGTGGTTCTTCCAGATCTGATGGAGTCTTCCTTTTCTGCAGTCATATTGACTGCAGTGTTGCTCTTTGTCCCAACCAAGTGTACTGTACCCACATTCCAGAGAGAGATCCTAGTTCCAGTTGCAGAGTCACTGGGAAGAACCTGCAGTACAGAATCACAGAGTCACAGCATGTCAGGGGCTGGAAGGGGCCTCCAAAGCTCCTCCAGTCCAAGCTCCCTGCAGAGCAGCATCACCCAGAGCAGATCACACAGGAACACATCCAGGCAGGTCTTGAATATCTCCAGAGGGAGACTCCACAGCCCCTCTGGGCAGCCTGGGCCAGGGCTCTGCCACCCTCACAGGCAAAAAATTCCTCCTCATGTTTCCATGGCACTTCCTCTGCCTCAGCTTCCACCCTTGCCCCTTGTGCTGGCATTGGGCATCACCCAGCAGAGCCTGGCTCCAGCCTCTTACCACTCACTGCACATCTTGATCAGCATTGCTGAGGTCACCTCTCAGCTCCTCCTCTCCAAGCTCCCAGCCCCAGCTCCCTCAGGCTCTCCTCCTACCAGAGCTGTTCCATTCCCTTCAGCATCTTTGTGGCTCTGTGCTGTTACCCTTGAATGGGTTGAGTTGTTGGGAGGGAGGGGACTGTATGAGCAGCCACTCTGTGTGTGGGTTGGGTTAGATCAGGGCTGCCTTTCAATCGACCCCAACAAAAGCTGGCTGCTTTTTCTTGCATCTTTGCTTCATCCTGGCTTGTGGCTTTGCTTATGTTTCCAGTCTTGTTAGGTCTTTTAGTTCTCTGCATTAAAGGAAAGCAGTGACCTCCTCAAACCTGCAGTGGTTCAAAAGGTTGCTTCTCAGAATCACAAAGTCACTGAGGCTGGAAAAGACCTCTGAGACCACTGAGCCCAGCTTATAACCTAACACCAGGACATCAGCTAACCCATGCCACCAAGTGCCACATCCAGTCTTTTCTTAAAGACCTCCAGGGATGGTGACTCCAGCCTGAAGTCCCTGGGCAGTCCCTGGGCAGTCCATTTCAGGACCTAATCACCTTTCAGTGAGGAAGTGCTTCCTAATAGCCAACCTAAACCTCCCTTGGCACCGCTTCAGGCCATGCCCTCTTGTCCTGTCACAGGTTGCCTGGGAGCAGAGCCTGACCCCCACCTGACTACAGCTGCCTTTGAGGTGGTTATAGGGAGTGCTAAGGTCCCCTCTAAGTCTCTTCCCCAGGTGAACACCCCCAGCTCCCCCAGCCTCCCCTCACCAGTCTCATCACTTCTCCATCTGGGTTTTCTTGTTCAGCCTAGCTGGACTCACTCAGTGCTCTGCAGCCAGTCTGTGTCATTAACCAACATCAAGGGATGACTGAAGACATCCTAATGGTAGTGCTCACCATCCTCATCTGCTGTTAGCAGATGGGATAAACAGAGGTGCAGTGTGCTCTTTCATCAGACTTGCTGACTGCTGCTTCAGAAGAACATTTCCTTTGCTTAGTTCCCTCCTTGGCAAAACTCACTCCTGAAGAAATTCGCCTTAGAAGTTTGCCCAAGCCAAGCTTCTGACACCTACCATAAGGCTGTGCTGTCGCAAGCTACCATCTGGCAGGAGCCTTGTTTGGAGCTTGCAGTTGCCTGGTAGGAGATTTTGGATATCACAGGGCCCTCAGAGTCGTTGCCCTGAAAGGGCAGGTGACAGACTGCAGCCTTGCCCACGCTGGCAGCGGCTGCCTGCTCCGCTCCCCCCATAGCTGCAGCCTGTGAAGCGTAGCAGCCTCGGCCTCCTCACTCTGCCTTAGGAGCAAAACTTTCAGGAGAAGTTAGCTCTTTCTCTCAGTTTTTGTTCTCAGATTTCATAGCTTCATTGAATGCTTTGGGTTGGAAGATGCCTCAAAGTATCATCTAGTTCCAACCTCCCCTGCCCTGGGCAAGGACACTTTCTGCTAGAACAGGTTGCTCAAGGCCTCATTTCCCCACAAAGCAATTAGATCATTCCTGAGTTCAGCTGTGCAGCTTCTGTGGCCTCTTCTTTGGCTTTTTGAATGCTCTGTGACCATCACATACCTCTGGAATTGATTTATTATTTGTATTCACAGAAGCACAGAACCTTAGAGGTTGGAAGGGACCTCCAGAGATTATCCAGTCCAACCCCTCTGCCAAAAGCAGGATCACCCAGGGGAGTTCACACAGGAATGCATCCAGGTGGGGAAAGTCTCCAGAGGAGGAGACTCCACAACTTCCCTGGGCAGCGTGCTCCAGGGCTCTCTCACCCTCACTGGAAAGAAGTTTCTCTTCATGTTGAGGTGAAACCTTCTCTGTTCCAGTTTGTAGCTGCTGCTCCTTGGCTTGTTGCTGTTGACCACCCAAAAGGAGCTTGGCCCCAACCACTGACCCCCACCCCTCAGGTATTTGTACACATTGATCAGATCTCCTCTCAGCCTTCTCTTCTCCAGACTCCAGCCCCAGGGCTCTCAGTCTCTCTCCATAGAGGAGATGCTCAAGTCCCCCAGGCATCCTTGTGGTTCTCTGCTGGACTCTCTCCAGCAGGTCCCTGTCTCTCCTGAGCTGGGGAGCCCAAAACTGGACACAAATTCCCAAAACACCACTACTGATGTGCTGTAAATAGGAGCTGAGTCTTAAAGGTTTACCTATCTGGAGATATCCAGGAGACTTAGAAGCAAAACACAAGGGGCAAGGAGACTTCAAGATATGTTTTGTCACAGTATTTGTTTTACTTAATAACTTAAATTCTCTTTTACAAAATCTGTTCTGTTATTTTGGTTGGATAGGACAGAGGAAATTTATGACTGTCAAGAACCACAGAGTCACAGAATGCCAGGCTGGGAGGGACCCCAAGGATCATCTGCTCCAACCTTCTAGGTGATGGTGGAGTTGAAATGAGCTGCCCAGCAGCCTTTCAAGCTCAGCCTTCAAACTGTCCAGTGTAGGGGATTCCACTACTGCCCTTGGAAAGTGATTCCATGGGGAAATATTTTCTGCTGGAGTCTAATGGGAATGTCCCCAGCAGTGACTTGTCCCCATCCCCCTCTGTCTTCTCCATGAGACTCCTTGCAAAAAGGGAGTCTCCATCCTCCTGGTAGCCACACTTGATGGTACTGTGCACAGAGTGAATATCATCTCACCACCATCCCAGGTCCTAGAAGCTTCAGGAGTTCCTGTTTCTCTCAGACTCAGAACCAGGATCCAGGAATGTGAATTCTCTCACATCTCAGGCAGAACTGTAACACTTCCCTGTGCAGAATTGGTGTGGCAGGGGTCTTTGCAAATTAGTACCTTGCACTGGTGGAGCTCCAGAAATGAGCAGACAGTAAGTGTAAGAGGGGCTGCAGCAGAAGCAGCAGCTCAGCACTGACAACTGGATCAGGTTTGTTATCTACAACTTAGAGGTGACAGAGCTATCATTTAACTGTGTCAAGTACTGGCTGCACTTGAGGCTCCTCACTCCAGGGAGGACATGGAGGTGCTGGGAATGTGTCCAGAGAAAGGCAGCAAAACTGATGAAGGGTCTGGAGAAGAGGGCTGGGGAGGAGCAGCTGAGAGAGCTGGGGATGTCTAGCCTGGAGAAAAGGAGGCTGAGGGGAGACCTCATTGGTCTCTACAGCTCCCTGAGAGGAGGCTGCAGTGAGGTGGGGTTTGGACTCTTCTCCCCAGTACCAGGTGATAGGATGAGAAGAACTGGCCTGAAATTGTGCCAGGGGAGGGTTAGGTTGGAGGTGAAGAAAAAAATCTCTTTGCTGCAAGAGTAGTCAGAGATTGGCACAGGCTGCCCAGGGAGGTGGTGGAGTCCCCATGCCTGGAGGTGTTCAAGAAAGGTGTGGCACTTGGGGCCATGGTTTGCTGGCCATGGTGGGATTGGGTTGATGATTGGAGTGGATGACCTTAGAGGTCTTCTCCAGCCAAAACAATTCCATGATTTTATCTGGTTGTAATATGTAATCATTGCATCTTTTCTTCCACTTCCCTTGCCCCTTTTATGTAACTGGTCTTAAAAGATGCCTTTTTGAAGGCTATGAAATGCTGGAACCCCATTAAACACTGGATTCTAACATTTCTTGGTAGAGCTGATCTAAAGTACTTGGTTGCAAGACTCCAAAGCAGTAACATAAATTACAGCTGACCCAGTTTTTATGACTGGATAAGCTCAAACTGGCTTTGGAAGCAGCCAGGCTTCTGTCCCATAAAGTGTTCTTCTGAAATGTGAATATCCTGTTGAACTGTGGTTAGAATTCTTTGTTACTTCATTCATTATTCAGAAGGCTGAAACCTTAACTGCAGCTTCAGACCCCTGTCATGTATTTGTAATGCATTCATTCATTCACTCTCGGCAGCCATCGGTGCTTAATGTGTAATTAACAAGCAGATTGTCTGCTAGGACCATGCTCTCTGTTGCATAGCTCTTGTGCTCCTACCTCACCAAATGCAGGGCAGAGAGAGGCAACCAGAGAAAGCTTGTCAGAACTGCAGCCTGGTTGTTCCACAAGCAAAGAGGAGGGGGTGCTGGGTTGCAGAGTGTAGCATCAGTGCCTCCTGTTAATATCGAGCTGGTGCTGGCAGGCAGAGCAGAAGGGAGTTTGATGTGTGTGGCTGCAGGAGCTGCAGCTCAGGGCTTCAGAGCTTCATGGAATGGGTTGGGTTGGGTTGGGAGAGACCTTCAAGATCAGGAACTGCCTGAGAGGGTTCAATGGAGGGCCACAAGGATGATCATAGAATCATAGAATGGTAAAGTTGAAAGTGACCTCAAAGATCATCTAGTTTCAACCCCCTGCCATAGGCAGGGACACCTTCCACTAGTACAGGTCACTCAAGGCCTCCTCCAGCCTGGCCTTGAACACCTCCAGGGAGGTTGTGGGGCACAGAAGCACAGAATGTGATCTTTGATCACATTCTGTGCTTCTGTGCCCCACAACCTCCCTGGGCAACCTGTGCCAGTGTCTCACCAATGATGAGGGGACTGGAGCACTGCCTGATGAGAGGCTGAGGGACCTGGGGCTGTGAGTCTGGAGAAGACTGAGAGGGGATTTAATCAATGTTTACAACTATCTGAGGGCTGGGGGTCAGGAGGAGGGGGACAGGCTCTGCTCACTGCTCCCTGGGATAGGACAAGGATCAATGGATGGAAGCTGCAGCAGAGAAAGTTCCAGCTCAACACAAGGGGCAACTTCTAGACTGTAAGGGTCCCAGAACCCAGGCACAGGCTGCCCAGAGAGGCTGTGGAGCCTCCTTCTGTGGAGCCTCTCCAGCCCTGGAATGTGTTCCTGTGTGCCCTGAGCTGGATAGTCTGGTCCTGCTCTGGCAGGGGTTTGGACTCAATGATCTCTTTGGGTCCCTTCCAACCCCTAATATCCTGTGATGCTGTGATCATCCAAGCCCCCTGCCATGGCAGGAACACATTCCACTAGCCAGGTGCTCAAGGCTTTGTCCAGCCTGGGCTTCAACACCTCCAGGGAGAGGACACAACCTCCCTGGGCAACCTGTGCCACTGTTTCCCCACCCTCACTCTCAACAATTTCTTCCTCATTTCCACTCCCAATCTCCCCTTTCAAGCTTCAGTCCATTTCCTCTTGTTCTATTACTATCAGCCTTTCTAAAAAGTTCCTCCTCAGCTCTCCTGGAGCCCCTTCAGGTATTGGAAGGTTGCTGTAAGGTCTCCCCAGAGCCTTCTCTTCACCAGGCTGAACAGCCCTAACTCTCCCAGCCTGTCACCATAGGGCAGGATCTCCAGCCCTCTAATCATCCCCATGGCCTCCTCTGGACCCTCCTCATCAGCTCCAGGTCCTTCTTGTGCTGCTCAAAGCCATTCCCCCTGGTCCTGTTACTACAAGTCCTTGTAAGCAGCCCCTGCCTGCTCCTTCCACTAGACCAGATTTGCTGTGCTGCACAAGCACACAGTGTTATTAGAATGACTCTTGGCTCATCCCTAAGAGTAACAGAAATTAGATCCCTCTTTTGTGTGGTGTTTGTATGTGGTGGTGTCTTACAATACCCTTCAGCAGCAGGATAATTGGAAGGTGCAGAGGGACTTGTTGCTGGAAACACCCCTCCCTTGGCTTGCACACTCTAAATTAATGAATTCACAGTGTAAGGAGCTCTTCTCTGCTGCTCTGCTGTTGTAGAGCAGTGCTTGAGGGCTTCATCAATGCAGGTGTACAGTGTTTGGATATTTGCCTGCTGTCAGCCAGCCCAGCACCAGCTCTGCTCACTGCTGGCCCTGCCCAGCTCAGGCTCTGCTCACTTAGGCACTTTCTGCAGCTCAGGGCAGCTTGGCACGGCCAGGGGCTGCTCCTAGAAGGGAGAAACTGATGGGGGCAGTTCCTGCCGATGGCTGGGCTGCAGGAAGGCTCTGCCTGAGACTTGCTCCTGGGCACACCAAGGGCACTGCCACAGCTTGGGATGCAGGAAGTCAGAGGGATGCAACACAGCCACAGCTTGGGATGCAGGTGGCAGCTGTGGGGAGGAGCAGAGAGCACAGGTGAGCCTCAACTCCCCCTCAAGGGATTGCAGCCCATGGATGGCATCTTCAGGAGCAAGCTGAGGGATCACCAGAGTCAAGCCCCTTCTGCCTTCTATCCCCATCCCTGTGTTCTGAATCCATTTCCAGAGTCCAACTCCTGAATCCAGTTCTCTTCTACTGCAATGCCACTTGCCCAGTGCCTGCCCCCAGCAGCAGTGGTGCCAGTGGTGCTGTCGTTGCCATCAGGGGTTGGGTTCCATGTTGGTTTGTGTCTCTCTGTCTCTGTCTCATTGGGTTGTTCTCATTCCCATCCCAGCTGGGTCAGTTTCTTTCCCAGCCCATGAATCTCTCTCCCTTCTTCCCTTTCTCTTCCCTTTGGGCAGGCAGAGGAATTCCTGGAGAGCCTCTGGCACTCAGCTGGAGGCCAGCCCAGCCCTGACCCTTTGAGAAATCCCAAAGGAACATCCTGACTGAAAATTGCTCTATTCTTCTGTGTCTTAGCAATTTCTGCAAGCCCAGCCCTGTTTGATAAGCATCCTTAGCCTATGCTCTTCACTGCTGCCCAGAGTGGATGTTGATAAAATAACTGGAGCTGGCCACAAAACCCTGAACCCAGTATTGAAAAGATTCTAAGAAGCAACTTATTGATGCTCTGAGAATGCTGAAGTGTTGATAACTTCCTAGAGACATGTGCTGTACAGCATGCCACTCTGCCCTTCATATGCACAGTGAAGAGCTGGGTTAGTGAGCAAAAGTACACTCTGGATGCATTTAAACACAATTTTGATATAACAAGCAATTCCAATAGGTTGTTTGTGGAGAAAGTGAGAAGTTCCTGCAGATGAAACATGATAATTTTATCTCTGAGAACAGATTTCAAATAAAACAGTGTCCTATCTCGTGGGGATGCCAGTCTGTTCTCCCAGGGAACAAGGAGAAATGGCCTCAAGTAATGCCAGGAAGGTTTGGGTTGGACATGAGGAATAATTTCCTTCCCAAAAAAGGCTGTCAAGCTCTGGACTGGGCTACCCAGGGCAGTGATGCAGTCCCCATCCCTGGAGGAGTGTCAAAACTGTGTGGCTGTGGTGCTGAGGGCCATGATTTAGTGGTGACCTGGCAGTGCTGGGTTAAGGGTTGGGTGAGTGATGGTAAAAGTCTTTTCTAGCCAAACCAATTCTGTGATTCTGTTACTCTCATGTTAACTGTGAAATCACAGAATCACAGCAGCATTCAGGCTGGTGAAACCCGTCAGGATCACCAAGTCCAACCCTGCTCTACAAGGCTCACCCTAAACCACAGCCCCAAGCACCACATCCAAATGGCCTTTAAACACATCCAGGCTTGGGGACTCCACCACCTCCCTGGGCAGCTCATTCCAATCCCTGACCACTCTTGCTGGGAAAACATTTTCCTAATGTGCAGTCTAAACCTCCCCAGTCACAGCTTGAGGCCATTCCCTCTTCTTCTGTCACTATTTACCTGTGAGCAGAGCCCAGCAGCAGCCTCTCCACAACCTCCTTTCAGGTAGCTACAGACAGTGATGAGCTCTGCCCTCAACCTCCTCTTTGTCAAACTATCCATCCCCAGCTCCCTCTGTTGCTCCTCATCAGATTTCTTCTCCAGTCCCTTCACAGCTCCCTTGCCCTCCTCTGCACTGGCTCCAGCACCTCCACATCTCTCTTGTACTGAGGTGCCCAAAACTGAACACAGCACTGGAGCTGTGGCCTCACCAGAGCTGAGTACAAGGGGACAGTCACCTCCCTGTCCCTGCTGGACACAACATTTCTAATGCCACCCAGGATGCCATTGGCTTTCCTTGCTACCTGGGCACACTACTGCCTCCTGCTGAGTTGTTTGTCTGTTACTAACACACACCACTCCCCAAATGTCACCATCCTCACCATTCCAGCTGGGCAGGTGTCCTGTTGCTGGATGTTTCTGAGTGCAAATACTCCCACAGCCATGTGAGATTGTGAAACCACTGCCAGGAAGGCTGAAGCAGAGATGCTGTGGGGACCCCTAGGCAGTCCCTCAGAGCACTGATTTTCTGAGCTCACTTTTATCCAACCAAACACTTGACAGATTTTCCATTTTACAGTTTTCCACACATTTAAGATGCCTTTGTCTGCAGCTGTAACCTGTTAATCTGCTGATTCTGATAGGAACTGTGGAGAGGTAAAGCCTAGGGTCTTATCACCACAGAATCATAGGATCATAGAATGGGAAGGTTGGAAGGGACCTCAAGGATCGTCCAGTTCCAACCCCTTGCCATAGGCAGGGACACCTCCCACCTGTACAGGTCACTCAAGGCCTCCTCCAACCTGGCCTGAACCCCTCCAGGGAGGGAGCAGCCACAACCTCCCTGGGCAACCTGTGCCAGTGTCTCACCACCCTCACTGCAAACAACTTCTTCCTAACGTCAGTTTCAGTCTCCCCTCTGCCACTTCAAACCCATTCCTCCTCATCCTGTCGTCACAAACCCTTGACAATTGTCCCTCCCCAGCCTTCTTGTAACTCCCTTCAGATCCTGGAAGGCCACTTCAAGGTCTCCTGGAAACCTTCTCCTCTCCAGGCTGCAGAACCCCAACTCTCTCAGCCTGTCCTCACAGCAGAGCTGCTGCAGCCTTCCAAGCCTCTTGGTGGCCTGCTCTGGACCTGCTCCAACACTTCTATGTCCTTCCTGTGCTGGGGGCTCCAGAACTGCACCCAGGACTGCAGCTGGGGTGAGGAGAGCAGAGCAAAGGGGCACAATCCCCTCCCTTGCCCTGCTGCCCACACTGCTCTTGCTGCAGCCCGGGATTAAGTAGCACACTGCTCAGATCCTCTTGGGAAGGGGCAAGTGTTCAGGAGGTGATGCTGCTTTATGACATGGGAAGCATCAGGAGCATGCCTGACAGCAGCAGCTGTAGCAATTAGCCAGTTAAACAGTTTTTATACATGATCTGCAAGAGCTAATAAACTTTTAACAACCTATAAAACACCCCCTGGATCCATCTTGCTATTAACAGGCTGGATCATAACCAATGCTTATTAATTCTAACCAACATTATTGTTTGGAAACTGAAGGAGTAAGTGGAGGCTGCCAAATGGAAAAGTGGAGATATTCCAAATAAATTCTGGTGGTTTAGGGAATATTTATCATTTACAGTCATCAAATCACAGAATGGTTTGGGTTGGAAGGGACCTTAAAGGTCATCTAGTTCCAACTCCACTGCCATCAACAGGGACACCTTCCACTAGAACAGGTTGCTCAAGGCCTCATCCAGCCTGGTCTTAAACACATCCAGGCTTGGAGGCTCCACAGCTTCTCTGGAAAACCTGTTCCTGTATCTCACCCCTCTCATAGTAAAGGACTTCCTAATCTACCAAGGACATAAAAGAGTGTTTTAGAAGAGTCTAAGAGATTTCACAGAACCACAGAATCAATCAGGTTAGAAAAGACCTCTGGGATCATCCAGTCCAAGCTATCTCCTAACACCTTCTAACTAACTAACCCCTGGCACCAAGTGCCTCATCCAGACTCCTTTAAACACCTCCAGGGATGGGCACTCCACCACCTTCCCTGGGCAGCCCATTCCAATGCCAATCACTCTCTCTGCCAACAACTTCTGCCTAACATCCAGCCTGAACCTGCCCTGGCACAGCTTGAGGCTGTGGCCTCTTCTTCTGTCCCTGGGTGCCTGGCAGCAGAGCCCAACCCCACCTGGCTACAACCTCCTTTCAAGTAGTTATAGAGAGCAGTAAGGTCCCCCCTGAGCCTCCTCTTGTGCAGGCTGAACACCCCCAGATCCTCAGATGTTCCTCATAGGGAGCTTTATCATCTGGCAGCTGAAGTAATTTAAATCCCTGACCAAGCACTCAGTTCTTCTAATGGATTCCCAGCTTCAGACTCCCTTTGGACTCAAGAAGGGTTTCACAGTTCCCCACAACTGTTGCAGGGGGGTATAACTGGATGATTTTTAGGGTCCCTTCCAGCCCAAGCTGTTCTGTGATCTGTGAACTGGCTCTAGGCAGATGTAAGCAGCCTAGCACGGAGTTATCTGTACAGCAGTGGTTGCCATTTGCCCTACAGCCACACCAAGGCACAGCCTTTCAGTTCACAGCTTCAGGGGAGGGAGAGCAAAAGGACTTTTCTGCCACCATACAGGGAAGTCTGACTCAGACTTAGATCATTTGTTTTTTTTCCATTTAACTAAGCCAAATCCCTGAGCAGTGAGTGTGAAGATTGCTCCCCCAGGGTAGGGAAGCAAACTAACTACCCTCCAGAGAGGGCTCTGTGACCCAAGGCTTATCCAGAGACAGGAAGTTAAGGCAAAGCATTAGGGCACAAACAGGATCAACACTTCAGCTAATTAACTTATTTAACTAAGTTAACTTAGTTAACTTCATTAACTTAACTGGGCTTTTGACAAGGGCCTGAGAGCCAGGACGGGGGACAATGGTTTTGAGCTGGGAGAGGAGAGATTGAGACTGGAGATTAGGAAGAAATTCCTTCCAGTGAGGGTGGGGAGAGACTGGCACAGGTTGCCCAGAGACCTTGTGGATGCCTCCTGCCTGGAGGTGTTCAAGCCAAGGTTGGATGAGGCCTTGAGCAGCCTGTGCTGGTGGGAGGTGTCCCTGCCCATGGCAGGGGGCTGGAACTGGATGATCTTCCTAATCCAACCCATTGGGGATTGCCATGGTCTGTGTTTGTGTCCTTAAAGTTGGAACAGCCTCTGCTCACTTGTGCCCTGGGGGGCATTCAGAAGAGTGTGCCCAGCAGATCCAGGGAGGTTCTCCTGCTCCTCTACTCTGCCCTGGTGAGGCCTCACCTGGAATATTGCATCCAGTGCTGGGCTCCCCAGTTCAGGAGGGACAGGGATCTGCTGGAGAGAGTCCAAGGGAGGGCTGTGAGGATGCTGAAGGGACTGCAGCACTGCCTGAGGAGGAGAGACTGAGGGTGTGGAGGCAAAAAGGCTGAAAGGGGATCTGAGCAATGTCTGTAAATAGCTGAGGGCTGGGGGTCAGGAAGGAAGGGACAGGGACAGGCTCTGCTCACCTGTGCCCTGGCATAGGACAAGAGGCAATGATGGAAACTGCAGCACAGGAGGTTGCACCTCAGTGTGAGGAAGAACTTCCACAGGCTGCCCAGAGAGGTTATGGAGTCTCCTTCTCTGGAGCCTTTCCAGCTCTGCCTGGATGTGTTCCTTTGAGCCCTGAGCTGGATTCTCTGCTCCTGCTCTGGAAGGGGGTTAGACTTGATGATCTCCACAGGTTCCTTCCAACCCCTAACATCCTGTGACCCTCTGATCCTCTTTCTAGCTCTTATGATTGCAAACTTCTTAGCCACTGTAACAAAAGCTCTTGCATTAAGAGTGCAAACACTAAAGTTGGAGGCTTCATGTGTAATATATGATGTCTCTAATTCACAATTTTGTTTTATACCCTGAAGGGTTCTCTCTCTTTTTTTTTTTTTTTTTTTCTTCCTCATTGGCATTCTAATGGAAAATTTGTTGCACTGGAAGTAACCAGGGATCTCAGTATTGCTGTAAACATTTGCTTTAATGCTTTATAAATATTTGTTACAGTCTACAAATGTTTGGAGTTGGCACTAAAAAAATACTTGTGCTGAGAGCTGCCAGAGAAAACACTGCCAGGGTGCTGAGACTTACCAAGAAGACTCTTTGCCTGGGCAAGGAACTGCGGTGGTGCACAAGCACTGCTTGGCTCTTGCTGCTGATGTAGGCAGCTGGATTTGAAGTTCACCATCACCTCTGTGCTCATAGCTTTGCTGGGGCTTGCCAGGTTACTCTGCTGTTCTTCTGCCCTTCCTGAAGGGCTTAGAATCACAGAATCATAGAATGGTAAAGTTGGAAGGGACCTCAAGGATCAGCCAGTTCCAACCCACTGCCATAGGCAGGGACACCTCCCACTAGTACAGGTCACTCAAGGCCTCCTCCAGCCTGGCCTTGGAACACCTCCAGGGAGGTTGTGGAGAGTGACTGGCATTGGAATGGGCTGCCCAGGGAGGTGGTGGAGTGCCCATCCCTGGAGGTGTTCAAGACAAGCCTGAATGGGGCACTTGGTGCCATGGTCTGGTTGATTGGCTAGGGCTGGGTGCTAGGTTGGGCTGGATGAGCTTGGAGGTCTCTTCAAAGATCACATTCTGTGCTTCTGTGCTCCACAACCTCCCTGGACAACCTGTGCCAGTGTCTCACCACCNAGAGCTGCTGCAGCCCTCTGGGCATCTTCAGGGTACCCCACAGAGAACTGCCTGGCAGCTGATCTTCTTTACATCCCCACATGAGTGTGGATCATAGAAAGATAGAATGGTTTAGGTTGGAAGGGACTTCAAAGCTCAACCAGCTGCAATCCCCCTCCACAGCCAGGGACACCTCTCACTAGAACAGGTTCTTCAAGGCCTCCTCCAACCTGGCCTTGAACACCTCTCTGGGCAACCTGTGCCAGTGTCTCACCACCCTCACTGCAAAGATCTTCCCAACATCCACTTTCAATCTCCCCTCTGCCAGTTCAAACCCATTCCCCTTGTCCTGGCATTGCAAGCCCTTGTCAATAGTCCCTCCCCAGCCTTCCTGTAGCCCCCTTCAGATCCTGCAAGGCTACTCTGAGGTCTCCTGAAAGCCTCCTCTTCTCCAGACTGCAGAGCCCCAACTCTCTCAGTCTGTCCTCACAGTAGAGCTGCTGCAGCCCTCTGAGCATCTCTGTGGCCTCCTCTGGACTGGCTCAAACAGTTCAATGTCCTTCCTGTGCTGGGGGCTCCAGACCTGCACACAGTACACCAAGAGGGGTCTGAGGAGAGCAGAGTCAAGGAAAAGAATCACCTGCAAATGCAGTTAGCACAAACTCTCCCTCAGCTCCTGCTCTCTGCTTGCATTTTGCTGTTTGTCTTAGTGAGTCTTTCTGATGCTCACAAGAAAAACAAACACCTAAATGCCCACTGGCACTTGCTCATGGCTCCAAGAAAGCAAACACTCCTCACTTCAGCTAGGAAAAGAAACACAGAGAGGGCAAACCCATAAACATCTGTTTCTTATGCTTGGCCTTTCTTCAGTGAGTATTCATTTGAAGTCAACACCCAAGTTCATTCCTACCCTCCTGCCCACAGTTTTTACCCTTCTGCTTAGAAAAACAAATTGTCTCCTTGCTTTTGTCTCCCAAAGAGCCATTATGTGACCCTTCCTTTTGTGGTCCTTCATCTCTTTTGCCTCTCTTTCCCTTGCCAGAGGATCAAAATTAGTTGATGTGTTTAGATCCTCTTGAAATTTAAATGCAAAGTGAGCTTTATCTGGTGCAGCAGCCTGTCCTCCAGGGATGCTTCCTCTGAAGGGCTGGGCAGCAAAGGAGGCTTTATTGCTCCTGAGGATGCTTTCTCTGAAGGACTGGGCAGCAAAGGAGACTTTATTGCTCCTGAGGATGCTTCCTCTGAAGGGCTGGGCAGCAAAGGAGGCTTTATTGCTCCTGAGGATGCTTTCTCTGAAGGACTGGGCAGCAAAGGAGACTTTATTGCTCCTGAGGATGCTTCCTCTGAAGGGCTGGGCAGCAAAGGAGGCTTTATTGCTCCTGAGGATGCTTCCTCTGAAGAGCTGGGCAGCAAAGGAGGCTTTATTGCTCTTGAGCTGGGACACCAGACCCTGCCATGACAGGCAACTGCAGCCTGTGCCTGACCTGAGTGGGTTAAAGGCTGAGATGTTTTCATCACCAACATTCACAGAATCACAGAATGTTAGAGGTTGGAAGGGACCTCCAGAGATCATCCAATCCAACCTGCCTGCCAAAACAGGATCTCCCAGGGGTGTTCACACAGGAATGCATCCAGGTGGGTTTTGAAAGCCNTTGAGCTGGGACACCAGACCCTGCCATGACAGGCAACTGCAGCCTGTGCCTGACCTGAGTGGGTTAAAGGCTGAGATGTTTTCATCACCAACATTCACAGAATCACAGAATGTTAGAGGTTGGAAGGGACCTCCAGAGATCATCCAATCCAACCTGCCTGCCAAAACAGGATCTCCCAGGGGTGTTCACACAGGAATGCATCCAGGTGGGTTTTGAAAGCCTCTAAAGGTGGAGACTCCAGAACCCTGCTGGGCAGCCTGCTCCAGGGCTCTGTCACCCTCACTGTAAAGAAGTTTCTCTTCATGTTGAGGTGAAACCTTCTGTGTTCATAGAATCATAGAATGGTAAGGTTGGAAGGGACCTCAAGGATCATCTAGTTCCAACCCCCTGCCATAGGCAGGGACACCTCCCACTAGTACAGGTTACTCAAGGCCTCATCCAATCTGGCCTTGAACACATCCAGGGAGGGAGCATCCACAACCTCCCTGGGCAACCTGTTCCAGTTTGTATCCATTGCTCCCTGTCTTATCACTGTGCACCTCTGTAAAGAGCTTGGCCCCTGCACTTGGCACCCACTCCTCTACTCCTCTATCTTTTATTCATAAGGTAGTGACAGTCTCTGAGCTGTCAGAGGTGGAAATTCATTGTCCTCCTGCAGCTCCTATAGTGGGTTTAGTTTGGGGCTTCTCACTCCAAGGAGGATATTGAGGGGCTGAAGCAGGTCCAGAGAAGGGCATCAAAGCTGGTGAAAGGTCTGGAGAAGAGGGCTGGGGAGGAACAGCTGAGGGAGCTGGGAGTGTGCAGCGTGGAGCAGAGAAGGCTGAGGGAGACCTCATTGCTCTCTGCAGCTCCCTGAAAGGAGGCTGCAGTGGGTGGGGATTGGGCTCTGCTCCATAGGAACAAGTGACAGGACTAGAGGAAATGGCCTCAAAGTTGCTCCAGTGGAAGTTTAGGTTGGAGATGAGGAACAGTTTCTTCCCCAAAAGGATTGTCAAGGCCTGTCCCAGGCTACCCAGGGCAGTGATGGAGTCCCCATCCCTGGAGGGGTTTCAAAGCCCTCTAGATGTGTTGCTGAGGACCATGGTCTGTGGTCATAGACCACTGCCATGGTCTAGTGGTGACCTGGCAGTGCTGGGTTAAGGCTTGATCTGGATGATCTTAAAAGTCTCTTCCAACTCAAACAATTCCATGATTCTGTGAAATGAAATTTCAAAGATATACTGGGGGGTGGGTGGGAGGGGCTGTGTTCTATGACCTGTACTGCAGAAGTAGTGAGAAAATATTCTGGGAAGCTGATTGTGGTGCTGCTTTTGGAGAGAACAAGGCTGGAATGGTAATGCAGAGGCTTGTTAGGGCAAGTGAAGGCAGGAGGGGGTTTGCAGAGGCACGCCTGGGAAAGGAGCAGATGAAGACACATCTCTTGATTATCTCCACCAAATGAAGTTTGTCAGTGCAAGGGCTCTGAAATCCATTTCTGCTTAAGCCTATAAATAAATATTGCACTTCATTACCAGGAGGCAGACTGCATGCATCAGAGCTTTTGAATTACCATTAAGTGGCCAAAATGTGCATTGGGCAAGCAGAAAAAGAAAGGTGAGGGCTCAGGATTGTCCAGCTTGTGGCATGCAGCTGGGTTCTGTTGGTAAATCCTGTTTCACTACTTCCAAGGGCTTACAAAGGTAACTGCTTGGCTTGTTCTTTCCATCTGCACAACAAGGCAAATGGCCACAAGGATGATCAGAAGGATGGAAAACCTCCCTGTGGGGGCAGGCTGGGAGAACTGAGGCTTTTCAGACTATAGAAGACTTTAGAGCAGCCTTCCAGTACCTGAAAGGGCTCCAGAAGAGCTGGGAAGGGACATTTGACAAGAGCTGGGAGTACCAGGATGAGGGACAGTGGTTTTCACCTGGGAGAGTGAGAGTGGAGATGAAGAAGAAATTATTGGTAGTGAGGGTGGGGAGAAACTGGCACAGGTTGCCCAGGGAGGTTGTGGATCACAGAATCACAGAATGTGATCTATGATCATATTCTGTGATTCTGTGGTCCACAACCTCCCTGGAGGTGTTCAAGGCCAGGTTGCTCCTTTGTAGTGAAATGCAGAGCAAGAATCGTAGTTAAAGACACAGTCTCACAGTCTCACAGTCTCACAGTATCACCAAGGTTGGAAGAGACCTCAAAGCTCATCAAGTCCAACCCATTCCCACAGCCCTCCAGACCAGACCATGGCACCAAGTGCCACGTCCAAACCTGCCTTGAACACCTCCAGGGACACTGACTCCACCACCTCCCTGGGCAGCCCATTCCAGCAGTCAGTGACTCTCTGTGGCAAGAACTTTCTCCTCACCTCCAGCCTAAACTTCCCCTGGCACAGCTTGAGACTCTGTCCTCTTGTTCTGGTGCTGCTTGCCTGAGAGAAGAAAGCAACCTCCTCCTGGCTACAAGCACCCTTCAGGTAGCTGGAGACAGCAAGAAGGTCTCCCCTGAGCCTCCTCTTCTCCAGGCTAACCAATCCCAGCTCCCTCAGCCTCTCTCCATAGGGCTGTGCTCCAGGCCTCTCCCCAGCCTCGTTGCCCTTCTCTGGACACACTCAAGCACCTCAATGTCCTTCTTCAATGGAGGGGCCCAGAACTGGACACAGGACTCAAGGTGTGGCCTAAGCAGTGCAGAGTCCAGGGGGAGAATGAGCTCCCTGCTCCTGCTGGCCACACTCTTGCTGATGCAGGCCAGGATGCAATTGGCCTTCTTGGCCACCTGGGCACACTGCTGGCTCATGTTCAGGCAGGTGTCAATCAGCACCCCCAGATCCCTTTCTGTTTGGCTGCTCTCCAACCACTCCCAGCCCAGCCTGTAGCTCTGCATGGGGTTGTTGTGGCCAAAGTGCAGCACCTGGCACTTGGATTTGTTGAGCTCCATCCCCTTGGACTCTGCCCATCTGTGCAGGTGGTCGAGGTCCTGCTGCAGAGCCCTTCTGCCCTCCAACCCAGCAACATCAGCCCCTAGCTTGGGGTCAGCTGCAAACTTGCTGGTGTGTGACTCGATGCCCTGGTCCAGGTCATCACTGAAGATCTGAAGAGGATGGGGCCCAGCACTGATCCCTGGGGCACACTGCTAGTGCCCGGCCTCCAGCTGCATGTGGCACCATTCACTTCAGTTTACAGATCAGATAGAGTTGGAATTTGTTCTTTTCCCTATTCTAACAGCATTACACAATTTGCACAAGTCAAAGAGGCCTGATGCAAAAATTGTCACTCCAGGCAATGTTTAAGATGTTGAATGTTTAAGTATATGCCTAAAAAAAAAAATAGGAACATTGATAAAAATGATGCTCTTGAGGAGCAGAGCTTTACCCTGGCAAGCTCCTAGTGCAGATTGCTTTATTGTTTGCCTGATCTAGGCACTGCCAGTGGAAGCTGTGTCAGTCCTCCAGCTGGGGTTTCATTTTGGAGGGGTGACAAAACAGGGTGAAATGTAACATGCTGGTTACTGTGAGTAGTTCAGTATGTACACTTGATGGATGAGCCTGGGTTTCCTGACAGGGAAAACACTCTGAATATTTTATGGCTTCTGTCTCATCCAAAAGTGTTGCTGCCTGCATTAACAATTACAGGATGCTGAAATTTATAGGACATTTCCAGGAACACCAGGATTGTCCTCTGCCAAAGTCCAGAACTGCACAGTGGGCAAAAAGAAATGGGCATTGAGGGGCTGGGACGTGATCAGAGAAGGGCAACAAAGCTGGGGAAGGGTGTGGAGAAGAGGGGTGGGGAGAAGCATCTAAGGGAGCTGGGGGTGTGCAGTGTAGGGAAGAGGAGGCTGAGAGGAGACCTGGGAGTGTTGATCCTGCAGAAACAATTTGACTAAGGAGAGACCTTCTTACTTCTGACAGCTCCTTGAAAGGAGCTGAGGTTGATTTCTTCTCTCTAGTCTCAGGCAACCAGCAACAGAACAAGGGGCCACAGTCTCA
>VWZE01008872.1:9230-21509 GCA_013396675.1 Eubucco bourcierii
GGGGGGGAAGAACACACCACCACAAAGCAGCCAACAAACTCCCTGCATAATGTGGGTAGCATCTAGAATTTCATCTTTTGGCCATCGTAAATCCCATGTAACCTCACAGAGCAGCCTGCAGGTATTTGAACTTCCATCGTGTTGGAAATAGTTTAAGAAATATCTCTCAGTAATCCCAGGGCCCTCCTATCCTTGAGGGAGTTCTTCACACATTTTCCAAGAATGGTTGCTATGATAAGACTCCAAAGCTTCCCATTCTTCTCCCTGCATATCACTGTGCATGGAAGCACATCTGTTGTTACTGGGCTCAGGTAAAACAGAAGCCAACCAGAGAGTAGATGCTTAGTGAATAATCCTTTTTTTCAGCTACAGACACACCAACAGACCTGACAGGTTACAACTCGTTTCCACTTCCATGCTACTTCTAGCAACTGGCTGGAAGAAGCAGCATTCACAAGCCACTTAAAGTGTGACAGCATCATGAGATGGCATCATAGCATGGAGAAACAAGGCTGTCAACGTGTTCCATCCAGAGAGCAATTTGGGATTAGGAAAATAAAAAGGTGCTTTAAGACAATAGCTCCACCTTCTGCAATTGATAAAATCTGGGATGCAGCTCTTAGAAGGATGACTCAGAGTGTGTCACTCTTGAACTGTTTTATATTTCATCCTGAATTTTTATTTTCCTGTAAGATGACAGCATGTGGGCATCTAATGAGTAGGATCTCTTTGTAATGAAGAGGCCTCTTACAACAGCAAACACTCAAATACAAAGTTAAAGAGCAACTCATTATATTAGTCCAGTTTTGCCAGCTGTCCCGTATCATTTTAGCTTTGTCACCAAAAAGTAAATAAATTATAGCATGAGGTTCTGCTACCTTTATTAGAAAGATAAAAGATATTCCTATAACTGAAAAGATAGTATACACATACAAACATTATTTCACTTCTTTCACATTTATATTAAACAAATTGAACTAGACTGAGAGGGAAACAGGGGAGCTTGGGTGAAGATTTGGTAATTCTGATTTTTGTGTCATTCAGATTACTTACCTTGGATTTCATTTCCTGGCTCGAAGTTATCAAAAGATACAGCAATGATGTATGGTGGTGCAGATGACTGTGGTTCAGCTTCATAGTTTGGTAACAGAGAATCACAATCAATTGAGGTATTTGTCTGTGGAAAACCAAGGATTCCAGGCAAAAATATCCCACAGAACAAAAAACCAAAGCAGGAGTGTTTCCTCATCTGTGGAACAAAAAGAAAATGTAGTTTCATAGAATCATAGAATGGTAAGGTTGGAAGGGACCTCAAGGATCATCTAGTTCCAAACCCCTGCAATAGGCAGGGACACCTCCCACTAGTACAGGTTACTCAAGGCCTCCTCCAACCTGGCCTTGAACACCTCCAGGGAGAGAACAGCCACAACCTCCCTGGGCAACCTGTGCCAGTGCCTCACCACCCTCACTGCAAACAACTTCCTCCTAACATCCACTTTCAATCTCCCCTCTGACAGTTCAAACCCATTGCCCCTTATCCTGTCATTGCAAGACCTTGTTAATAGTCCCTCCCCAGCCTTCCTGTAGGCCCCCTTCAGATATCGGAAGGCTACTCTAAGGTCTCTGGAAGCCTTCTCTTCTCCAGGCTGCAGAGCCCCAACTCTCTCAGCCTGTCCTCACAGGAGAGCTGCTGCAGTCCTCTGAGCATCCTCATGGCCTCCTCTGGACCCACTCCAACAGTTCCATGTCCTTCCTGTGCTGGGGGCTGCAGAACTGCACACAGTTTATAGCAACTTTTCTTTGGTAGCTGCCATGTTTGACAAATAGCTGCTTGCTTTCAGGGTAGGAAACAGAACAAGCCTAGCAAGCTGGACTTTCATTGCATTCAGGTAATTTGAAGCAAACATATTAAAACAAATACCTATATACACTGTCTGAACAGGGTAATGAGTGACACAAATATTTCCACTTAAAGATGTCGAATTATTAATTGAAGTTTAAATTCTCTGCTCCGCAACAGCAATTCATTAGCAGCCACATCTGCTGTGTTACAGCTTTAGTCTAGAAGAGGCTTTAAACAAGCTTCCTGCTTGCTGAGACAGCAGATTTAGCTCAGTTCCTTCATAATTCAAGAACTAAGAAGCAATCCTTGCTCTCTCAATCTGCTTTTTGTAGGTGGTTCTATCTATATGGCTGGTATGCACTCTTTCCCTCGCCTGCTCTCACTTCCAACAGACAGTCAAGATCTATTGTCAAGGGCCCTAGGGAACCCTTACAAATTTTAGAAAGCATTTGTTCCCTTAACTGTTTAACAAAAGACTTCCACAGCGTCCTTTGGAACTTTTAAACAATTTAAAAATGCTACACATTTTCTTCTTATGGGTTCAGAATAGATTTTACCTAGTAGAGAAATCCACAAAAAAGAACTACAAGGCCAGGCTAAAGGGCAGTCTTCAATGATTTTCCAAGGAAAGAAAGTGTATTTTCTTCGTCATTCGCTTGTAATGCTGACCCTGATAGCAAACTGGTTCCCAGAAAGGAAGGAAACATCTCCCAGCAGTATTCCCAGGTGTTTAACACCAGATTCACATCCAAAGCCTAAACACCTAACTGTGACACTGCATAATTTGTCAGTTTTATCAATATCCCACACTGCTGCAGTTACAAAAGCATTGACACCAGAGTTAAATCATTTAATTGTCAGGGCTGGAAGGGACTTCAAGGATCATCTAGTTCCAAACCCTCTGTCATGGGCAGGGACACTTTCCACTAGATCGGATCCACTAAATCAGGAGACTTAGGAAGTGGCTCTGTCTTCCATGCTGTCTGCATGGTTTGCATTGTGTGACACAAGAGGCTGTAACAGAAAGTAAGGAAGTAGCTGAGATTTTTGAAAGCATTTTGAATGCAGCATAAGAGCTCATGTCAGTTACCTGCGCATCCTAACTTGTGCTTGAATGGCGTAAGACCATTTGGGCTTTTTTTTAATGTGCTAAGCAAGAAAGCAAGCATCTAAAAACAGGGATGGAAAACTTCAGAACACAATTCCAAACAGCCATGCACTTCAACCTCTTTTTAAAAAGCCACTGAGTCAAGGTTAATAAAAGAGGTGAGTGCAATGTGTCAAAAAATTTCCTGTGGGAAGATGGTGAAGGTTTGGCTGGTGTCACAACCAGTAAGGGCAGGAATGAAGGAAAGCTATACAGGCAAGCTACTGTGTCTGTGGAGCAGATGAAGGCTACCCCCTCTCAAAACTCTCATGAAAACGTCACTTAAATGGGATCCTAGTAAGCATTATGTTTTGGAATCAGCATGCTGGGTGTGGTTAGCCAGTCTCATGTGACAATTTTGACGTGGCCCACCTCTAATTACATTTTAAACACAACATGTAGGCGCTGTTATATTAACAGATGTGGTAAACAGTGATTTAATATGAACCAGTCCATGCCTTGTTGAAATCTTTGCCTGACTCATGGAAACTTGGAAAAAAAAAAATCCATTTCTAATTAGATGTTCTATTCCAAAGCACAGAGTTCGGCTTGGACTGGAGAAGTGTCTGGAGCATCACTCTGCCACAAAAGAGCACCAGTCTGAAACATTCTTCCCTCTTTTTTCTAGCTAGAAGAGAGCCAGAAACACAAGCACAAGTTGAAAACGTGGCTGAGATGCCTTCTTAGTGCATCAGCTCCTGATTTAAAAGAGCTCAAGTGCTATCCTAAAAGTCTCACCATGACATCCTTTTAACTAGGTTTTAGATGAGGAAGATATGAACAAAATCCCAAGTCCAGACTTGAGGCAGAAGCAGAATATTTTCATGGACCCCCAGTTCCAATACATATTCAGTGCAGTGATGTTATCTTACATCACAGATTTACTTTTCCCCCAGGAACAAGATAAAGAAACTAAACCACATATTTATAAAACAGAAGGATATGCAGTACTAGCAACTAAATATTATTTGCAAGCTTCTAATTGGATTATGAAAAATTAACTATGTCTTCAGTTCCTTCATCCAATAGAAAAATGCTTTTATTCTCCAATCATAGACATAAAATCCCTTCTTCCTATGGGGCTAGATGGCCTTCATCTTTGCACTACCTAAGTTGCTACCTTAAGAATCCTCTTCCACACAGTCTAAATGGCATTCATCTTTGCATTACCTAAGTTGTTACCTTAAAAATCCTCTTCCATACAGTCTATATAGCCTTTATCTTTGTGCTACCTGAGCTGCCACCTTAAGAATCCTCTTCCACACTTAGTCTAATAGGACTTCAGGCCAACAATTAAGTTCCTGAGTTCAAGTTAGTTAGCTACTGTGTTTAAAGTGTAGGGAAGAGGCACTTTGGTTGGCTTTTGCAGAGCCTTGGGCAAACTTCTGAATAGAGACAAAAGTTGTTTTAAAGGCCTCTAAATACAGAGCGTTTACTTAATATGATAAATACTTTTCTGTAATTTGAAAAACACAGTCCTGGCAAGTCCATCCTGCCCACAGTTTAAGGGTCAGTTCTGCATACCCATTTCTAATCCCATTCTTTCTCTTTCCCCTTTCTTTTCTCCTCCTAGATGCTCTTGATGAGCCACAGCCTTGCTCTTTAGCCTTTGAGAACAAATGTCACCAGTAAGCCCGCACCCTGTCCACCACATCCCCAGCAACACACCTTATCGACCAAGTGCTGGTGCGTGGGCATCCCCTGGTCCCTCTGTGGTCAGTGTGGAAGAGCAGCAGCCGGGCAGTGCCAGTGCCCCAGCAAGATGAGAGAGAGGAGGCAGCAGGCTTGGCCAATCTGCAGCAAGGCGGGGAGCTGGCACAGCCAATCGGGGCCAGCCATGCCTCTGCCCTGGAAATTAGGACACCGCAGGTGGGACCCTCCTGCCCAGATGGGGCAATGACAACACTCCTCACAGGTGAATCATGCCCCCTCCGACCTTTAACTAGGCAGCTGGGATAGGTAAGGCTTCTGAAGGCTGATAGCCTGAGCCAGTGTGCTGACCAAAATCTACCCAATCATGTCGTACAAAAGATTTGCTGATATTTCACGAGCGGCTCCAGGTTCTACAGCAGTCCTGGTTCTAACCACTCTGCTTAATTTGGCCTCAGAATCTTGCCCCTTGCTTTTCACTTTTTTCTACCTTCTGAAGTTGGAAAAGCTGTGAAAAATCCCACTCATCGTAACACTGCCAAGCATTTTCTCCTGGCAGAGAATTAATGAGGCTGTTTTACCTCATGTAGCTTTCTCTTCAGAAGCTAAAAGTTGGGAGAGGTCCAAAAGCTGGATGATGTATGGAACAGAACAGAGTATTTTCAGATGGAAGCGACCTACAATCATCTATCTAGTCTAACTGCCTGACCAATTCAGTCCTGACCAATTTAAAGCAAGTTATTAATCGTATTGTCCAAATTCCTCTTAAACACTGACAGACTTGGGGAATCTCTAGGGAGCCCTTTCCAGCATTTGACCACCCTCTCAGTAAAGAAATGCTTCATAATGTCCAGTCTAAACACCCCATGGCACAGCTTTGAACCATGCCCACAAGTACCATGACTAAGTAACAGGGAAAAGAGATCATCACCTCCCTCTCACCCTCCTCATGAAGCTGCAGAGAGTACTGAAGTCACCCCTTGGTCTCCTTTTCTCCAAACCAAACAAACCCAAAGGCTTTAGCTGCTCCTCATAGCCCTTTCACCAGCTCCTCTTGATGCATCCAAGCAACTTAACAATCAAACCAGAGAATACCAGCAAATCACTGAAGCACACCACCAATGACACTTACTGATATTTGTGCATTTGAAATGTACTTAAATGCCAAAATGCTGGTAGCATTTTGAGAACACTATGTACTTTTTAAGATTTAGCATCTTGAACTAACTGTATCCTCTTTCAGTTAATCACTTATAATTAATGTGTAGCATTTTATTTAGATTATTCCATTATGAAAGACATTACTTCCTATCTGCCACTATCCATTGGGGATGAGATCCTAATCTTCCTTTTCTTACTGCACCACCAAGTTCACCATTGAGACCAACATTATAAATAGTAATGAAAATGCACACTACACACCACAAATGCAACGGCATGCTGGCAACACCTCCAAATAAATGACACTAAAGAAACATCAGCTGATTGCACTTAGAAACACTTAAACAAAGAGATGGGATCTAAAAAATGCAGTTGCAAGACCTCCTTCACTACCAGCTAGGAGACACCAAGAGACAACCAGACGGTTCAGAACTATTACTGCAGGCTAGTCTGAGTAATGAGTGCTCCATGAATGGTTTGACAGGCAAATATATAAATGTCAGGAGATGAATTGCTGTGATCTTGGTAATATTATGGTTATAAAGAAGCATAGATAAGACTAGCAATATGCTTATGTTGGCTGTAACACTAATAAAGCACTTTATTGAATAAGCTGGTAAAGATTCAGACCATTAGTTTACAATGCAAGAGTTGTAAACTTGCTGTCCCTGCTCTTATACAACTTATTGCTTGCAGTTTATGTCAGAGGAACAGAAACAGTATTTCCACTGAATCAAACATAGGACATTGATTCAGTCTTAATTCACCTGTATATCAGAACTGACAGGAAAAGAAAATTTTGAGATGTGTGGTGGTTTTGCACCACTACAGAATTTGGGACTTTCCCCACCAAGAGTAAATTACCATGCTACCCAGAATTTTTGGAAGTAAAATGAAATTACTTTTTACAAAAGCAGGATACATATAAAAGATAATAATCATATAAAAATACATCACAGGATCACAGGATGTTTGGGGTTGGAAGTGACCTCTGGAGATCTTCCAGTCCAAGCCCCCTGCTAGAGCAGGACCAAGGAATCTAGCTCAGGTCACACAGGAGCACATCCTGACAGGGCTGGAAAGGCTCCAGAGAAGGAGACTGCACAACCTCTCTGGACAGCCTGTTCCAGTGCTCTGTGACCCTTACAGTCAAGAAGTTCTTCCTCATCTTCAGGAGGAACTTGCTGCCCTGCAATTTCCATCCATTGCCCCTTGTCCTGTCCCAGGGCACAACTGAGAAGAGTTTTTCTCCTCCCTCTTGACCCCCAGCACTCAGACACTTACAGACATTGATTAAGATCCCTTCCAAGTCTTCTCTTCACCAGACTAAAAAGCCCCAGGGCTCTCAGTCTCTCCTCATCAGGAGTGCCCCAGTTCCTTAATCATATTTGTTGCCCTCCGTTGGCCTCGTGTACAATTGGATAATGGCCCGGCTACCCACCTGGACATCCCCCTGGACACCCCCTCGGGGCTGTTGCCAGCTTACAATATTATCTCTCCCACCCCAGTCAGTATTCTTACCAGTAACCCAAACAACTGTCAGTGGAGAGAAGCAAGCAAGGCCAGAAGGAGAGACGAGGGAAAACAAGCAAGCAAGAGAGAGCCCAGAACAAGCTGTGCTTCAAAGTATGTAGGATTTTTAAAGCAATGGAATGGGATAAACACATCTCTTACATTTTGTTCAGCCCCTTGGAGAGTCCATCCCCTGAACTCTTTCTTGAATTCTCTGGAACACTTTTATTTACAACTCACAATTAAGACAGTCTTAAAACTGTAACATGATGATACATTAATTACTGACTGAACTGGTGGTGAATTCCTTACTCTGGTGAAACAATGATTCCAAAGTTTGCTGCATCTTGAAACCGCTGCACAAGTGCAGAGCAGCCCCATGCTGTATGCACAACGACTGCCCTAAAATGCATATTCCTGTGGGAATCTTAGCCACTTGGGTTTTGTGGGTTTATTTTTCTTCAGATCTCTGGTTGCATGCTAGAGTCAGCTGGAAGAGTCTTTCTGGAAATAATCACATCCGACTTTTGCCACCGAGGGTGAGTCAATTCATTTTAGGAAAAAAGACAGGGAATATGGGAGAGAGATCAGAGTGAAAGGAAAGGGATCCCTGCTGGGCAGTGGTTGAAAGTTTTAAAGGGTATATGGTGGATAAAGACGAAGCCAGCTACTCACCTAGGCAAAAGGATATCTTTTTGAATAAAGGACTGCAACCGTGGTAGAGTTTTCTAGAAGTACATTTTTTCCACTAAAAGTTACTTAAACCAAGTGAGCTCAAGCAGCTTGTTTCCTTTTTCCTCACTGACACGTAGCTTCTTTCATCACCCTCAACAGCCTTCAGCTTGCTTTCTGCAGCTTCTGAGCCAAACATTAGTTTTGACCTGGTAAACTTACACTGCGACTGGAAATGCTAGAAAGCATAACAAAGCTTCAGCTCACGTCACCATGTACATATAAACAGCAAGCTAGAAGAGTTTTGTCCAGGTCTGGTAGCCTTAAACTGCTTTGATGTTTCCAATATGCCATTGCACACTTGATACACCTTAATATACCACTGAGCCTTGGACTTTGTTTGGATACCTCGGGTGTGCTGGGAAACAATGAATGATAAAAGGGCAACCACTCCAAAGTTATTTAAAAGAGAAATGTGCATAAGAAGTGGTCTTACGGATATGAAGAGATGAGAGTCTAATCACACAGGTCTCAGTACTTCAAATTGATTCTATGGAACTGAGTGGAAAGGGAGGAAAAGAAACTTTATGCCTTCCAAACACTATTTTCCATAATTCTGATAAAGCAAGCAATTATTCCTGACCCTCCTTGCCTTCTCTGAAGTGTCAGCTGCCTTCCCAAGCTCTCCAGATGAAAGTGGTTTTGCTCAGTATCAGTGCTATTAAGAGGATGTTACCATTGCTGCAATCCTCCAGCATACTTTCTGTAACTGGAAAGTATTCAGCTGGAGTTATTTTGGAACAAAATCCAATCTAACTTTAGTGGTGAGGATTCCTAATGGGATGTGTGGACTGTATCATAATGATTATATGAAGAGATATATTTATTTACTTCTCCTTCAAAAGTAGCATTTCTTCTGCCTTATATTAGTGTGCCAATATTTATATCCTATCTCCAAGGCCTTCAGTATTGCCAAACCTTTTATTTACAGGGGAACATTATGCTTTAGCAGAATGAATTACGGCTCAAAATAGCTCTAGCTATTGTTCTAGGAAAAAATATATGAAACAAACAAATAAACAAACAAAACCAAATGATCTTTTCTCACATATAAAAAATTGCCATGTCCTTATGTTCTTTAATTTCTTATTTTTGCACATTACTGCTTTTCCTGTCTGCTTTAAACCCTGTCAACATTAGTGTAAGTCTGGTTCTCCATAAGTAATAATGGTCCACGCCCCGAAAGTCCTCGTTAGATGATGTCACTGAGAGCCTTACATTAGAATTAATGAGTTTAAAAAAAAAAAAAAAAAAAAAANAAAAGAGTAAAAAAGGAAGTGATGAAATGGATTACTTTTACTGAACTCTGCCACAGTAGAGATAAGGGTGAAGATGTCTGTGCATGGCTTGTCGATGCCATGCACTTCGGTGCTGCTCAGAAGAAACACCTGGCAAGAGCAGCAAATAGAGCAGCAGTGACACATGAGCGTTGCCTCATCTTATCTCACGCATTGTGCAACCTAGAAAATAGTATTGTCCCTCTCTGCTTTTAAGGTGAGTGCCTGGGTGTGGCTGCAAGCACATGCAATACTCCTTGCAAGCCACAGTGACTACCATCTGTTAGTGCTTTACCAGCCTGTATGGTTAGATTTAAGTAAACGTAAACTTCTGTTCCATGGAATGGAAGATGTCATAGGGGAATGATCCCACTACTGAGATAGGCTGTCCAAAAGAAAATAGAAGCCCTAATAATAATAATGATAAACATTTATCATTTTAACAGTCACAAAGAAGCTAAATGACCTTTCTTACACATACCATCTACCACGAGGATGATCAGAGGGCTGGAGCTGCTCTGATATGAGGACAGGCTGAGAGAGTTGGGGATTTTCAGTCTGGAGAAGAAGAGGCTCCCAGGAGACCTTAATGTGGCCTTCCATTATCTGAAGGGGGCTACAAGAAAGTTGGGAGCTGGGGAGGGAATTTTTAGGATGTTGGGCAGCGATAGGACTGGGTTGAATGGACCCAAGCTAGAGGAGGGTAGATTGTGATCAGACCTTAGGAAGAAGTTCTTCAGCATGCGCATGGTAAGAGACTGGCACAGGTTGCCCAGGAAGGTGGTGGAAGCTTCATCCCTGGGTGCTTTTAATGCCAGGCTGGATATGTCTCTGGGCAATCTGCTCTAGTATGAGGTGTCCCTGCCCATGGAAGGTGGATTGGAACCAGATGATCCTTGAGGTCCCTTCTGACCCTGACAATTCTGTGATTCTGCAATATTAATGAAAAATTCTCTTTGCATGTTATTTGTATCTCTGGATCCAGAGATCCAGCAAGCACAGACAAAACACATTTACAGTCAAGTCACTGCAGGTCACTGTGGCCTTAAGGATTCAGCTTTATAGTGGAGTTAATGCAATTCAGGTGTATGCATATGTGATCCTCTCATGACTGAGCAGCTAGGGTTACAGAATCACAGAATGGTAGGGGTTGGACAGGACCTCTGGAGACCATCTAGTCCAGGCCCTCTGCCATCTTCACAGGACCTCTGGATATCATCTAGTTCAGCCCCCCCCTGCCATCTTGATCAGGGTTCAGTAACTTAAGTTCAGCTTTAGAGCTTCTACCAGTCTGACAGTATTGAGACATACCATAGCTCCATGATACACAACACTGACAGGTATAAACTCACTTTGCTGATGCACTTCCAGTCACTTTAAATTTTTGACTGCTTTAAGATAACTGAGTTTTGGCTAATTTAAGAGAAACATTGACTCATGTCCATAATCGATACCCATGAAAGTCTGCACTGCAATGAGATAATTCCCTGATCTTGTACTAATAAGCATAGACCTGCAGCTTATAAGAATGTCTTTCAGTCTGCTAGGCCAAGAAGGAGATGCTCAAACTAGTGGACACTCCTTTGGACTTCAAAATCAACTTAATTGAGATCTGCCTCTTTGAAACTGTAATGAAAGTAAGTTTATTATCTCTTTGTCAATGTGTACAAGGCTCTTCTAGGTAATGGAATGTGATTACATATTTGGGATGTCTCAGGTTCATCAATTACAAAAGCCACAAAGCTCATAGAAAGAGATATAATTTTTGACAGGCAGGGAGGGTGCTCAGTTCTGCCTAATGGCATGTGCACAACCACTTGAACACAAGATCACAAAGCAAGCAGAGGAAAAAGAGAAGATTTGATGGGCTTAAGTGGTTTCTGATAATAAAATATTCCCAAGCACTAGTCAGTTAACAATCTATTTCCCAGGACACGATCAACAAGGTATTTGCTATTTTACAGGTTTCCAGCAACAAATCACAACACTTCCACTGCATCTTTTCTATTTGCCTTGGAAAACGCCCTGTAAATAGTAATGAAGTAATCCCCCACAGCTCCTCGTGAGGCAGGGAAGTATTATTATTTGTACCTAATTCTGCAGATGAGGAAAGCAAGTCACAGAGGGATTAAGTGACTTGGCTAAGGTCACATAGAAAGTCTGCATTCTGGTACACGTCAGCCCTTGTCAGCACTCGCTGGCACGCCCTGAGAAGTTCACTCAACCCCTTTCTCTGCGTAGGACAGCATCCTGAGGATTTCACAACTATCATCTTCCACCCTAACCTTGACTGAAAGAAGAGACTTCATCAGCCAGGTCAGAGCCAGGCTGAGCGTGATCCCCAGTTGACAGCTTTCCTGCTCCTTCATTTAGGACTCCAGACTATCTCCAGGATTCTACTTTATTTTCATCTCACCCAGGAATTTCTCCTCGTGAACTCCTCTGATTTAAAACTATACAGCTAGGTAGGATAATAGTGCACAAGAGAAAACACACAACAAACACAGGCAGTCATTATTGTCAGAGATACATTTGTGTTTCCCTCAGAAAACACTTCTGACTTTCTGCTCCTAGACTCAAAATCCTCCACCTTCCTTCTCTACACAACATAAATCAACTCAGTTTTATACAATTCATGTCATAATGTGTGTGTAGTTAATATATAAATTTGTGTCGTAATATGTGTGTGTTTATATACATGCACACACACACACATAGAGACACATCAAAAATAGCATAATACCTCCTGTATAGCTACTGTCACCCTACAGATAGAAAGAGCAAGAATAACCTTTAAAAAAATTAAAACCCACACCTGAAAGTATTTTACCTTTTCAATAACTTTCCAACTGAAGCCTCTGATGTATTTTTATGTGCAAGCACTTATGTGATACACTTCACATATTATCATTTCATTCTGTGCTGGTGTACTTAGTTTGGGTGATGTCTTTGGGGGG
>VWZE01008876.1:3138-21258 GCA_013396675.1 Eubucco bourcierii
CCTGCCTATGGCAGGGGGTTGGAACTAGATGATCCTTGAGGTCCCTTCCAACCTTACCATTCTATGATTCTATGATTCTTCTTCTCATTAAGCAAAACTAGCATTAGATTGAGAACTTTTTATATCCTACATATTCAGGATAATGGAAAGAGAATAAACACCAAATTATTTTGTGATTTTTTGCATTAAATATATATTCTATATGGAAAGCATAGCATCTACCAAAGAAGCAGAACATAAGATATTATTTTTACATTAAATAACCAGCAAGAAGCTAAGAGCCCATCTATCAAAAAGCTTGACTATATAGACAGTTCAAAGGCAAAGAGGTAGCTGCAAATTACTGTTTTAACTTTACACAACTGTTTTGCATGACCCATTCTAATTTCTGAATCACATAAATCATATTTTAGACCCATATATAAGGAACCTTCAGTCAAATATAAAAATTATATCCATAGCTGGACAGTAAAAGTATTCTGAAATTGTGTGGTTGATTTTGTAATTTTAAAAACTTGACTTTCGCTCTAGAAAAATGATTTCATCAAAACCTATTCTGAACTACTACCAATGAGTATTCATTTCTGAAACTATACAAAGTTTCTTTTTTAAAAAAATAGCACAAATAACAGAAATTGATTGAAATTGTAATTGTAATACTGAAGAATTAGGTCTACTTTTCCAACTATTTTCACAATCTCTTGAAAAAAAAGTGTTTTTCAAAAACAATGTACTCCAGAAAACCTGTGATTCAATAGTTTTTGAGGGCAAGGGGAAAAAAAAAAAAAAAGGAATAAAAAAGAACTACCACAACAACCCCAAGCAGTGCTACAGGCTGGGGACAGAGGGGCTGGAGAGCAGCCAGGCAGAGAGGGACCTGGGGGTGCTGGTAGACAGTAGCTGAACATGAGCCAGCAGTGTGCCCAGGTGGTCAGGAGAGCCAATGGCATCCTGGCCTGGAACAGGAACTGTGTGGCCAGCAGGACAAGCAAGATTATTCTTCCCGTTTATCCAGAACTGGTCAGGCCACACCTTGAGTCCTGTGTCCAGTTCTGGGCCACTCAATTCAAGAGAGATGTTGAGGTGCTGGAATGTGCCCAGAGAAGGGCAACGAGACTGGTGAGGGGCCTGGAGCACAGCCCTATGAGAAGAGGCTGAGGGAGCTGGGGGTGTGCAGCCTGGAGAAGAGGAGGCTCAGGGCTGACCTCACTGCTGTCTACAACTACCTGCAAAGGAGATTGTAGTTGGTCTCTTCTCCTGGGCAACCAGTAACAGAACAAGGGGACACAGTCTCAAGTTGTCCCTGGGGAGGTCTAGGCTGGGTATTAGGAGGAAGTTCTTCACTGAGAGAATGACTGCCATTGGTATAGGTTGCCCAGGGAGATAGTGGAGTTGCTGTGCCTGGATGTGTTCAAAAAAAAGACTGGATGAGGCACTTGGTGTCATGCTCTAGTTGATTGACTAGGGCTGGATGACAGGTTTGACTGGATGATTTTGGAGGTCTCTTCCAACTTGGTTGATTCTATGATTCTCTGAATGAATCAACTGCTAAAACAAGAAAGTTAACTAAACTGTTACACTACTACCCAAGTTTCTAGAAGTGTTCTGCTTTTACAAAGAAATCAATACAGCCAATGTGATGAATCAAAATAAAATATTAAAGAATTAACTCAAGCATGCTTTGCTGGTGTGGAACAATTGCCCCAAGCTACTTACCCTTTAGTAACTGCTCATAGAACTGTGCCTCAATGGCACCAACAGCCATGAATTTTCCATCCGAGGTCTTGTAGGTTTCATAAAAAGGTGCACCGCTATCTAGCAGGTTCTCACCTCGAGGTCTGCTCCATAACATCGAATTTTGTGATTTCCACAGGAAAGAACTTAAGTATGCTACTCCTTCAACCTTGAAGAGTTACAGAAGAAAATAACAGCTTCAGTAAATGACCTAGTGTGTTATCTTGAATCTAATTAAACCCAATCACTACTACCCATTCTGTCCTCTGTTAAGATTTTTAATGACAATGCCTCTGGTAAGCAGTTCAATTTCCTTGAATTTTCAGTTACTGCTTACATTGCATGTTGAATCACCCAGAATTATCACAGTATCACCAAGGTTGGAAGAGACCTCAAAGATCATCAAGTCCAACCCATTACCATAGACCTCAAGACTAGACCATGGCACCAAGTGCCACGTCCAAACCCGTCTTGAACACCTCCAGGGACGCTGACTCCACCACCTCCCTGGGCAGCCCATTCCAGTAGCGAATTAGAGAGCTAAAAGGAATGTAAATGTCATAATGCTACTTCAGATGGGTAACACTTTCAGTGTACAAAGTTTCCTCATTTAGCAAGTTTATCACCATTAGGAGTTCACAAAGAGAATGGTAACAATTTTAGGTGCTGGGACAAGTTCTATATAACAGTAAGTACCTGTCAAACCTTCTAAACTTCTGGAAATCAAGATGTCTATACCAGTAATACCAAACTTTTCTCTCAGCATAAAAAAAAAGAACCAAACAATTTCCTGAATATAGTAATATGTCTATTTATAGAAGGAAACCAGAAGGAAATAAAAGGTTAAAGCTCTCTTGTACCATGGAAATTGGAAAGCTCACCTCCACCACTAAGTTAAAACAAAAATTACTCTCACTCGTCACTGGCAAGCATATAGATACAGCAAGGCCATCTCAAAACAGGTTAAGTGTTTGATGAATACAGCACCAGAAAACATTAGTAATCCTGTTTTAATTTGCTTCTTAAGATTTTGGCTGTGTGGGGTACAGCCCGATGAAAATTCAGTTTGTCCTGCCTTGCACTAATTAGCAAGTTTGTAGCAGTCTTTCCAAGCAAAATCACATCTAATTGTTTTTGCTCACTACCACAATCCATTTCCTTACATCTGCACTAGAAGAACTGAAAGAGAGGATAAGGTAGTAACAACAGTACACGGACAGAGGCACTCCCCTGGAAGAGAAAAAAACTTAAGTTGTATTGTTTTGATTATCACTTTGATTCAAGCATTGTCAGCTGTGTAAAATTAATCCAGTACTATCCATAGAGAAAAATCACAGACTGTAGCTTTACAGAGATTTTTATCAAGGAGCTATAGAATTTTCATGTGGAAAGATCTATCAGTTTCTACCCTTCTAAAAAAAAAGAAACTAAAACATGCAAGTCTTTAAAGTGGGCATTCGTGAAGGTTTCTTCATTTAACCCTACTTGGACTCCTCAAGTACAGGTCACAAGGACAGAAGTACTTCTTCCCTACTTGTCGTATGTTAAAGTCAGCTCTAGCACTTTCACATGAAAAAGTACCATATACCTTCATCTACATGTTTGCAAAGTGAACAACATCAAAACAGTTTGCTTTACCAACAATTCAGTCTTGGACTGCCCAGATTAACAAAAAAACCCAAACCAAACCAACAAAAAACCCCAAACTAACACAAAAAACCACTGGTAGTAAGGATGACATCAGATGGAGATAATATCAGAATAAGCTCTAACTGAAAGATTTTTGTGCTGATAGAACTACTTGCAATACCTACACATATGTGAAGGTTTGGGAGTTCCCCCACCCCCCCAACACTTTGTAAAATGACCCAGACTAGCACTCAGTCGGCTGGAAGTTAAATGATGAAGCTCTATTTACAGCTTTGCACAATGTACAGCAGATATCTACACTATATACACAATATTTACAGAAATATACAAGTAAAAGGTAATACAGCAACACAACTCCCCTCCCAGAAATCAGAGACCCCAGGAGGGGCTCCCAACCGCCCTTCCACCTTCTCCCCGCCCCTGTACCTTACCCCAAGATTTGCCTTACGTGCAAGGTGAATTAGGAGGATCAGCCAGGTGGGTTAGAAGAAAAGTGGTTAGTGAGGATTAATCAGCAGAGGAGCCAGAGCCCAGAAGCTGCTAGATCACCCCAGCAGCTCCTGCTCCAGCAAGAGCCAGAGAGAGACTGACTTATCTATTGTTTTGGTTAGTGTTCCCAAACAATTCTCCAGCAAGCGTATGAGTGAAGTAGACATCATGATGTTTTCCTTTCACAGTCTATAGTGTAATTTTCTCTATTAAAATATTCTAATTAACCTCAAACCAGCACAATACAGCACTACTGGAAACACTTAAAATAGTTGCTTTGAATGCATATATGGACTTTAGAAATCCCTGGTTGGACAAACAGTCAGCTAGCTTCTGCCTGAGGCCCACATCTCGCCTGAAGCAATTCAAGAGACAGGCAAAAATGTTCCTTACACTTGCACCAACCCTCTAAAGGCACACTCAACTAACAGCACACACACTGACGTGGCAACTTTCTTTTAAAACACACAGGGAGACTCCACTTAAGTCACATTACAGAATGATTACAGTAACAGTTATGTGTTTCACTTATACGACTCTCTCATGTAAAAAGCATCAGCAGTCTCTGAAAACACGAACGAGAATCCAAAGGCATCACTCCACTGCGTGATCTGTCTACCTCACAAGCCTGTTCCTTCTGTAGAGTGAAACATTTCAAACAAAACTGAGAATGAATCCACATCAACCTAACTTTTATCCTCATGACTGATGAATGCCTCTAGGATGTGGCATTTTTGGTTTTGAATACCTCCAGGCTGAGGAAACCATGAAACCCCAGTTTTCTCTTGGACAGTTAAATGCTCTTGCCATGAGACTACTATGCCAGTGACCATTGCCAGCATCTGCTACCATGGCCTGTCTTTTCACAAAGAATGAATCATGCTTGGTTAGTTGCTTACCATCAGCAGAAGGCTTTGTATTCAAGTTTGCAGTGAACCTAAAATGTGGCTCTATCTCACACACCTCTACTGCAGCGTGCTGCAAGACCAAAGACATAACAATGGTGCCTATCATATATCACTCTGTCCACTCTACATCCTACCCAGCACATGGGAACTACCAGGCTCACTGTAAGGTACTTAAAATCCCTATACAAGAGAGAGACAACATCTCTCAAACAGAGAGATGACAACAATGAGAAGAGACAACTAAAATAAATTACTCCAGACCAGGCACCTAAAGCTTCTGAGGTGGACAGCCAAAGTACAGAACCCAGTGCCCCTTTCTTATGCAGCACAGTAACAACAGCAGACACTGTGAATAGGTGATTCAACCCAACCTTTGGCCTGGTACTTTCTACCTTGTTTCTGTGTCAGTTTAGTTTCACCAACTACATGTGTATGCTCCCAAGGCATTTCCAGGTTTCAGCATAGCAATTAGAAGACAAATTTTGAAATCTTCTATCCCAAAAAGTTGGATCTTACTCTAAAACTACTAACCTCAAGGACAAGAAATAACTTATTTTTAAAAACTACTTCAAAAGATAAGCACAGCAATAAAATGAAAAAGCAAAAAAGTAGTCAGTGAAACAACCCATGAAATGAGATGAAAATTTAATAGCAGGAATCCTGAGGACATAAAGCTGCTAAAAAAAGAAATTAATTTCACCTCTTTGACCACAGAAAATTCCACCGTGTGTCAGAGTCATTAACATATTCAGACTACCTAAACTGTAATACAGCTTAAATAGTAGGCCTGTTAAATAAAATTCTGGAAAGCTGAAACAAAATGACAGTTGAAATCACATAATGCTGTCATTAAAAATAAAAAAATCTACTTCTACAAAACAAACTGAGCCATAAACACATCAATCTGGTATGTTAAACTGTCTTTGCTGTTGATGACGTGTGTATGTTTTTCATTAACCGTCTCTCTAATCCTGTTCAAGAGAAATGCCAGGTTAAGTATGTCCAGTGGTAGTAGACAATATTCCATCCATTTCAGAGGACAACAGAAACATCAGCAGAGAACTGTAAATTCCATAATTATAGTGAGAATAAAAAGCTCAACTAAGTTTTGAGAGCTTAAACAAACAAAACTCAAAAAAACCCTTAAAACATCCCATTCTCAATGAGCCACAGATCTCATCAGGATGCTAGTGGACTTACAATGACTTGTAACACACTCTTTTAATTACTTAAAGCACCAAGAATGAGAATAAGTTAATATTACTAACTACAGTAAATTTTTTTTTTCAGTTTCTGAAGTCTTGTCACAATTCACAAGGCCAAGTGTAAGGTCCTGCAGCTGGGTAGGCACAATCCCAAACACAAACACAGGCTGGGTGAATGGCTGAGAGCAGCCCTGAGGAAAAGGACCTTGGAGTCTGGGTTGATGAAAAGCTCAACATGAGCCTGCAGTGTGCACATGCAGCCCAGACAGCAACTGAGTGCTGGGCTGCATCAAGAGCAGTGTGGGCAGCAGGGCAAGGGAGGGGATTCTGCCCCTTTGCTCTGCTCTCCTCAGACCCCACCTGGAGTCCTGTGTGCAGTTCTGGAGCCCTCAGCACAGGAAGAACATGCAAGTGTTGGAGCAGGTCCAGAGGAGGGCCACAAAGATGATCAGAGGGCTGGAGCAGCTCTGCTATGAGGACAAACTGAGAGAGTTGGGGCTCTGCAGCCTGGAGAAGAGAAGGNTAAACTGGCAGAGGGGAGATTTAGACTGGATGTTAGGAGGAAGTTCTTTACAGTGAGGGTGGTGAGATACTGGAACAGGCTGCCCAGGGAGGCTGTGGCTGCTCTCTCCCTGGAGGTGTTCAAGGCCAGATTGGATAAGGCCTTGAGTGAGCTGTACTAGTGGGAGGTGTCCCTGCCTATGGCAGGGGATTGGAACTATATGATCCTTGATGTCCCTTCCAACCTTACCATTCTATGATTCTATGATTCGCCAGTTTGTGCTTCACAAATATACAAATTTACTCAATTTTCCTTTATAGATCATCTTTTCAGACTATCATAATTTTTGTCGTATTTCTCAGACTTTCTCAAACTTGTCTTTTTTTTTGGGGGGTGGTGGGGGAAAACATTGCTAGTACCAGAAACAGCATTTTCCTGAGGCCTTATAAATGCTGAATAGATTAGAACAATTAGTTCAGAAACTTTGCTGGATCTATTTCCTGTTTGTACATTCTAATACAATGTGTGTGTGTATTATACAACAGCACCATATTGTTGACTCATGTTTGGCTTGTGACTGGGACAAACCCCCAAAATTGTACTTTAGCCAATTGTTCTCAGGCTGCATTTGTACAGATGATTGTTTCTGCTTAAGAGAACTATAGAGCAGTGGTCTCTATGAATTTCAGCTAATTTGTTTTTAGGTCATTTCTCCAATTTGAAAAGGTCACTTTCAATTCTAATTCAAACATCTAGCATATCTGTAGTTTTTCCCCAGTGTGTATCATCTGTAAATTTACTAAACACAGCTGCTCATCTTATTGGAGAAAACACTGAAAAAAACCCAGCAGATGTTTGCAGAATGACAGCTGTTTTGTTTTTTTTTTCATTCTGAGAATCACCTACTATTAATTATTATTGGGGTGAAAACATCAGGGCAGTTTCACACTGATCTTACAGAATCTTCTTCTAGACCACAATGCCACAGCCAGTTTCCAATAATGCAATGTAAATTTGTCAAAAATTCAAGTGAATACAGTTAACATCTCTTGCCATTCTCCAACCTCCAAGACCTCTTTAACAAAGGGATTTTCTCTATTAACACAAAGTTTTCCCATTATATGTAAGTCCAAATCACAATCTTCACAGGATCACAGGATGTTAGGGGGTGGAAGGGACCTCCATAGATCATTGAGTCCAACCCCCAATCTTCACTGTGTCACAACACCTCAAAGGGAGGTCAAATTTTAATTGCAATGTTCTTTAGAAATAAAAAAAGGAAAGAGACACAGAGAGAAAAAAAGACAAACAAAACAACTGAGCTGGTTTGAGGCTAATTGGGATATTTTAATAGAGAAAATTACACTACAGGCTGTGAAAGGAAAACTTGGTGATGCCTACTTCACTAATCTTCATTAACCATTTTCTTCTAAACCCCCTGGCCGATCCTCCAAACCCACCTGGCACGCAAGGCAAACCTTGGGGTAAGGTATAGGTGTGGGGAGAAGGTGGAAGGGTGGTTGGGAGCCCCTCCTGGGGTCTCTGATTTCTGGGAGGGGAGTTGTGTTTCTGTATTCCCTTTAACTTGTCTATGTCTGTAACTATCCCTGTCTATAGTGTCTATCTCTGCTTGTACATTGTGCTGAGCTGTAAACAGAGCTTCAGTCCTTAACTTCCAGCTGGCTCAGTTCTAGTCTGGGTCATTTTACAAAGTGTGGGGGGCAGGTAACTCTCAAACCATCACACACCCACTTGCAGATAATACTCATTTCAAGGATAAATAGAAATGGGTATTTTTCCTGTGTGTAAGAGGCTGGTCCTGCAGTTAAAAAAATCCATAGTATTGACCATTAATCTAATTTCACCTTTCATGTATTTTATGGCACATTAACACAGAAGTGTTCAAAGTTCACCTCTTGGCAATAGTCCAAGACACTGTACTTATGTGAGGGAACAGTGCTTCTAATTCAACAGGACTAGTCACAAATGCATAAGCAGATATATCTTGGGTAAAGCTACTGCAATTCTCTATTTTATCAGGACTGTTGTTTTTCCTGTTATGCATTATGTTAATTGTTTATTATACACTCTTATTTCCATACACCAAAGTCACTCATCAAATTTATACAGTTAACACTCTGTGAAGAAGGCAGACTGCCAAAAAGAAAAGGACTACCACAAAAAGCTGCATTATGGGTCCCATGTCATGAGGATGTGACGGCAACAGCGATAGGCAAAAACCGCTTGCATGTGAAGAAACAGACATTTTATGAGCTTACTTACATTCCCTTTCCCAACTTGTCAATTTTAAACCTTAAACATAGGTCAAATTTCCACCTTTTTAGAGACTTAAGCCCCAACAAGCAAACCTAAAAAACCTCACCTTCCTTGTGACCAAACTTACCATACTGGCATCAATGACTTGCCCTTTGCCAGATTTGGTACGTTCATAAAGGGCCATAACAATGCCCACTGCACACATTACACCCCCACCAGCAAAATCAGCCAGAAGATTTAAGGGTGCATAAGGCTTTTCATCTTTTCTACCCAGCTTTGACAGCACACCTGACAGTAAAAAAAGCAAACAGAAGTATCATGTTAATTACAGTAATTTCTACAATTAAAATTTCATTCTTTTCATCTGTGCAAGTAAACAAGGAATAAAGCCAATTTCTAAACAGTTTTCTGTCTCTACTCAGCAGTACCTTAGCTCTTCAATTCACAAAAAAAAAATTTCAGTCAGATTAGTGAAGATGCATTTAGTAAGTCTTACAGATAAACAACTGACAATTTATCTACAAAGGGAGAAAATTTCACCAATAAATTGTGTGCAGTAATTCTGTATTAGTACATAGTGCATAGAACCTCCACAAGAAGTCAGCAGGCAGTAGTATGAACACATCTCAAAGCAACTTTGGTAAATGATTCTTCTTTGAATCTTTTAAGACGAAAATGCAGGCAGTCTTCTCTGTACATCAACCCATAAATTAGCAGCCATAGCAATGGATTTCACATCAATAACTGCTTTTCACTCCTACCCTCCAACGACCTTTGTAGAAAAAAAAAAAAAAAGGTTGTGCCCAAGAGGAATGAGTAACAGGAAAGTTACCTGTGATTGCATGCAACATCGACAGCTAGAACCTATGTTTATGCAAGCAACTACGCAGATATGAAGGGGAAAGAGCAAAGGCTAAGCCAGTTTACTTTGGATAGAGGGTTGAATCTGCTAGCATTTCTCTGCCGTCCTGAACAACTTATTCACTGTCCTCTTGCTCACTGCACTTCTTTCATAGTGATTCTCTTCAGTCAAGTAAAAAACTGCAGTATGATCTTGTAGCCTAAGGTCTGCAACTTGCAGCACACACACACTCAGTTTCCCCGAGGAATGCATGACTCTGGTGCATTGTTTGGTTAGCTAGCATTTTAACATGCTTCCTAAGTGCACAGAGTAAAAAGTGGTTTCCACAAGCACAAAGCCACATCACTGACTAAAATCTCACTTTCAACAGTCCAAAGGTCACCACAGGCACCAGCAGATTAACACATTAACTTACATTTTGAGTTTGCAATGCAAGCCTTTTCTTTTTTTTTTTTTTAATAGCTAAGTTTCATGAAACAAACACTTGAGATAAGAGATCTCACCCTGTCCTAGATCCTTTTGATAGGCGTAAAAGCTTCACCCGTCAAGTTTCAAACAAAATGACTTTAGAAAGACAGTACTAAGCAAAATGCTATTGATTAAATTAGTTCCAGAGCGGGGAAAAAAAAGAAAAAAAAAACAAAACCAAACAAAAACCCAAAACCTGAAACATTTACTTTTGTAAAAAGAAAATACTAAAATCTAAGACAGCAGTGGACTCTGTTGTTTCTGTACTGACTCCTTCCCTAAGCTGCTAATAAAAATATTGCAATACTTCAAAATCTTTTGGACAAGAAGTCAGAATTGTTTCACATGAGGCATCCTTCTTCACTCTTTTTTTTTCTCTCTTTCATAATGAAAGAAGACTAAGCTCATCTGTGAAGAAACCTAATTCCACAAGACAATGACTCTCCACAGTAGGTGACATTGGATCACTGCATTTGTCCCTGCCTATAGCAGGGGGTTGGAACTAGATGGTCCTTGAGGTCCCTTCCAACCTTACCATTCTATGATTCTATTTGCAGTGCTTCAAGTCTGGCTCTTTGTTGGGCTAGAAGAAATGCTTTATCTAGTGGGAAGCAAATAAATTTTAAGCCACATTTTCTCCTACCTTACAGACTAAGAGAAGCATCAGAGACAGAAACAGTGTAACAGCAGTAGGTGGGGACATGCATCACACACTGGCTGTTATCAGGAGCGCTGTATAATTTTGTTAATTTTTTTTGTTACTGCAAACATGACACACTGCCATCATACTGCCTACAACCCCTGAAGGAAACACCAGATCCCTGCTTCATTTGACAGAATCATAGAACCACTTTTTTTCAAAGAGCTTTAAGATTATTGAGTGCAACCACTACCTAACTCTAACAAGCCTAGTGCTAAACCATGTCCCCTAGCACCATGTCTGTGCATCCTTTAAACACCTCCAGTGATGGTGATTCTACCACCTCCCCGAGAAGCCTATTCCAGCGTTTCACAACCTGTTCAGTGAAGAAGAGTCTTCTAACCTCCAACCTAGCCTCCACCAGTGCAACTTATTTCAGCCCATCCTATCACTTGTTACTAGGCAGAGGAGACCAACACCTTCCTCATTATGACCTTTCATATATTTGCAGAGTGCTAAGGTCTCCCCTCAGCCTCCTTTTATCCAGAATGAGCTAACTCCATTCCCCCAGCCACTCCTCATCATAAAACTTGTTCTCCAGACCTTTCGCTAGCTTCACTGCCCTTCTCTGGACCCACTCTAGCACCTCAATGTCTCTATTGCAGTGAAGGGCCCAAAACTGAACACAGTACACCAGCTTTTCTTTCAGTTGGTATCAATTCACAGCAAAAAAGCACAAGTTCACAAATGGCTTAGTCTGCCTACTTTTCCTTCTCTCTCTCAAAAAAAAGCTGCTCACCAACACACAAAACAGACTGAGGCCTTTTCAAGATGATAAGCACACAGATTTTCCAGGAAAGACAAAAATGAGTAAAAGCTCTAGTTCTCTTTTAGAAAACAAAAACTTTATTCAGAATCAATAGTACAAAGAAAGGAAAATATTGTAGAGAGTAAGGAGACATGCTGATCTAGCCTAACAGCTGGCTGTTGCTGTCAAAATGAATAGCCCATCCAGTTCATGTTTCCTCCTTTCTGGTACTGGCTTTTTACGTTTGCCATATCCCTTAACAATTTGCTTCAACTCAATCACCTGACAGAAAAACATTCTCAATTCTCCTGGTCAGTGAGAGGGCTTACAGAAAGGTTAAGCAAGGGCCACACTGACTGGAGAGAAAAAAAGGAGTGAGAAGTACCTGGAAAGAGAAGGAAAACCTTGTTTCACTGACAGAGATGCTTTAGCTTTGTTCAACTGTTTCATCAGAGTGCACCTCTGGTAACTGGAGCTATCTGCAAATAAACTTTAAATAAATTCTTGTGCCTTTAAGTGAAAAAAAAATATCTTATTTGACAGGAAATTTTACAGCCTACCTGATAAAGCTAAATAATTGATGTCATGACCTGCAGACTTGGCATATTTTCCTGTCTGGCCAAATCCAGTAAGTCTAGCATAGATGAGTCTGGGATTCTCCTGTAGAAGGACCTCTGGACCAAGACCAAGTTTTTCCATGACACCTTAAAAAGACAAAGCATGCAATTCAAATTCACATTTATTATTTGTAAGACTCAAAATATACATGGTTCAAAGTTAAATATTACAACAACTGAACTGAATTGCAATTTACAAAGTAGTAACACTCCAAATTACTCTATTACAAAAACTCTATTACAATGAGAACAGCCAGAATGTCATAAAATACACACATTTTGCTTACATTTTGAATACATCCAAATGAGTGGAAATTATGTTGTAGGGTCCTTTCCTTTTCTTTAGCCTTTTTCCCAACTTTTTTATCCTGCCTTACTTCCCTAGAAGACTGCCAAATACTTTTCTGCAATACATCTACTGTCAAATAAGAGAAAACTACCAAAGGCAAAAAACAAACAAAACCAGAAAAAGGAGCAAACTCTTTAGGTTTTCCCCATGAAAATGACCTATAATTTTTCCACTTTCACTACACTTTTCTCATCATCTTAGCCTCTTGGTACCTTCTGTGCGTTCCTGTACCTTTTAATCCTCATGCAAATGGACTATGCCACTATTTCACAAATTAATTCCAACAATTCATGAGAGAAAATGTGAGTTTTGTCATGCAGAGTGTAAGAAAGTTTTAGAAGCCAATAAAATGTAGATTTGGTCAGCATGGGATCACTGTAATCAAGGGTAAAGGCTTGATCTTGTTGTTCTGATTTTAAAAGAAGCAATTTCAAGCTGCAAATTAACAGCAAGATTTTTATTAGCTCAGTGCAGCTTAGTCAGACAATGTCCTATATCCTACAGTGGCACAGCAAAGACATACATTTTGGAACAGAAAGTATAACATAACCTCAATGTCTATTCCACACCAGAATCTAGCACTGCAACTTGGTTCAAAATCCAATTCCTAACATTCCTAAGTCTTCAAGGTCCTTAAGATCTATTTCTATTGTCTTACATACTAGTTAGACAAGCAATAAATGTCAAGGAGAAAGCAGTGAAATTCAGTAAGAAGCAAGATTTGCAAAAGCACAAGTGTGAACTGGGTGCCAAATAACTCCTGGTGTCACAAAATCATTGTGGGATGGTCCATGGTATATATATGTTTAAAGCCACTCCTACCACTCGATCCCTTATCTTCACATTGGTTCATGCTGGATCACCTAATGTACAGTTATAAAACTACCTGAATTTCCAGAATTTTTTTAAGTGCCTATTAAAACAAAGAAAATAGGAATTTCTATTATAGAGTGGACTTTCTACTATAAAGTAGCTAGGAAACTAGCTACAACAAAAACTGGAGCTTCTGGGGAACAAAAGAAAAGAAAACAAAAATCTCATGATTAAACACAACACAATTATTCTGTTTTCAGAATCAAAAGCATTATCAGTGACAGAGGACACACAAACCTATTTATGATGTATCACACTGAACTGTCAACAGCCTTCCATTTCTAAACCAACTGTGTAAATCCTAGAACACTTGCTGAAGCACGATCATTGAATTACACAATGGTCTGAGTTGGAAGAGAAAGACACTTAAAGCTCTATTCCAGCCCCCTTGAAATAAGCAGGGACATCTTCAATCATATAAGGTTGCTCAGAGCCCCATCAAGACTCTAACCTAACAGCATACACCAGGAACACCACAGATACTGAAACAGTCCATGCACAACCATCAATAAGTGCCTGTGTACAGCTCATCAACAAAACCAGCATGTCAGATCTGTTGTCTCCAGAGGAATCATGATCTTTGAGATTTAAACCACTATCACAGAATCACAGAATGTCAGGGGTTGGAAGGGACCTCCAAAGCTCAGACAGCCCAAGGCCCCTGCCACAGCAGGATCACCTACACCAGATCACACAGGAACACATCCAAGTGTGTTTTCAGTATCTCCAGAGAGGGAGGCTCCACAACCTCCCTGGGTAGCCTGTTCCAGTGTTCTGTCACCCTCACAGGGAAAAAAATTCCTCCTCATGTTTCAATGGAACTTTCTATGTCTTAACTTCCACCCACTGCCCCTTGTTTTGTCATTGGGCATCTCCAAGAAGAGTCTGGCTCCATCCTCTTGGTACTCACTCTTTACATATTTATAAACATTGATAAGGTGACCTCTCAGTCTCCTCTTCTCCAGGGTGAAGAGCCTCAGCTCCCTCAGTCCCTCCTCACAAGGAAAATTTTCCAGTCCATCTTTGTGGCTCTGCATTGCACTCTCTCAAGTAGCCATCTATCTGCTCTGCTCACATGCTAACCTTAAAGATGTTAACTGAATTACATCAACAGGCACGAAAATCACTGCAGTACTGATGCCCAAGCCCATGTATGACTCCTTGGTTCAGGTATCTTCTGGTACCACCCAGAACTCTTTCCTCAGCACCTGGGGCACTGGGGCAAGGTCTTGCCTGACCACTGGGCCTCTCCCCAGTGCTGTCCTGGGGCTGCTGCGCTTCATAGAATCATAGAATGGTAAGGTTGGAAGAGACCTCAAAGATCAGCTAGTTCCAACCCCCTGCCATAGGCAGGGACACCTCCCACTAGTACAGCTTACTCAAGGCCTCGTCCAACCTGGCCTCGAACACCTCCAGGGAGGGAGCAGCCACAACCTCCCTGGGCAACCTGTGCCAGTGTCTCACCACCCTCACTGTGAAGAACTTCCTCCTAACATCCAGTCTAAACCTCCCCTCTGCCACTTTAAACCCATTACTCCTTGTCCTGTCATTACAAAACCATGTCAATAATACCTCCCCAGCCCTCTTATAGGCCCTCTTTCAGATACTGGAAGGCTACTCCAAGGTCTCCTCGAAGCCTTCTCCAGGCTGAAGATGCCAGCTCACCCCACTGCGCTTTTCACAGTGACACGAAATAACCCCCGAGCGGTTCCCTTCCCACGGTGTATGCGGGTAAGTCGTGGACTGACAGGAGTGCGCTGAGCAGTGCGCCTTCCTGGCCCCGTCAGTGACACGCACCCGGCCTGCCGCTCGCACCACGCGACCTCCGCGGGGCTGACCCCACGCCCCAGCCGCAACTCTCCCCCAGCCCTAGCCCACCGCCGCCCTCGCCTCACCGTGGCGGAACGGCTCGATGAGCACGTCCGCCCCCCTGCACAACCGCTTCAACACCGCCACGCCCGAGGGCCGCTTGAGGTTGAGTGCCAGGGAGCGCTTGCCGCGCGCCTGCACATCGCTGTTCGAGGCTGAGCGCGTTCGATCCACCCGCACCACTCGGGCCCCGAAGTCGGCAAGGATCATGCCGCAGAGCGGCGCCGGCGCCAGGCCGGCCAGCTCCAGCACCCGCACGCCACCCAGCGCCATAGCGGCCATGCCTGCCGAGCGCCGAGACATCGATCTCGGCCAGCGCTTTATCGTCCGCCTGCGCCGCGGCGGTTCCGGTGAGGGATTCGCACTCCGCGCTGCCGCGGGTTTGCTGCCTATGCGTGTTTACTCTCCGGAGTCTCGGGTGGGTGGCGTGCGCCTCTCACCGTTCCGCACTGCGCCTTGGGCGTTCTCCTGCAGAGAGAAACGAGGCAGACTCAGACGAATGAAAACGAACACCCAGCTCCCGGGAAACCTGCCCGGCGTCGGCCGTCGTGGTTTGGAGTGGCTCACAGCGTCACATTCTGGGTTATTTCCAAAAGCGCCGGTGAAAACTGGGCTTTTTCACCACGCGTGCTTATTTTAAACTGGACCGTTTAGTCCTGATGCTCTTGGGAGCTCCTGCAGCTGTGGCCTCTCCAGGAGGGGCAGAGCCCACCGCTGGGGCAGCAGCATCTTACCGAGTCCCCGCCAAAGCTTGCGCAGGACGGGGCTGGCGCAGCTGGCTGTGGGAAGTGCTCAAGTGGGATTTTAAATAATTACAAAATTTGATCAAGATCTCGGTGTGATTAAAAAAAAAGTCACCAAGGAGTGCTGACAAAGAACCTTACAGACCAGATATGTATTTTTGTAGCAGGTCATAAAATACCAAACTTTGTGGAAGGAATTGTCTGCAGCAACTAGTTGGAGAAACCGTGTGAGAAAGACTGTGCTGGTGGTTATCTCAGATAACCCTTCAAGGCCACTGGGAAGGGTTGGAGCTGGGGTGAAGAATGGGAAAATACCTATGTTAATGAACTACAAGAAATAATTGTAATAGCCCTACCTCCTATTATGAATATTCACATTCTTGTAACATCTTGTTTAACATCTTTGTCAGTGACATGGACAGAGGAATCAGTGCACCCTCAGCAAGTTTGCAGATGACACCAAGCTGTGTGGCACAGTCGACTTACTAGAGGGCAAGGATCCATCCAGAGAGACCTGGACAGGCTGGAGAGGTGGGCCCAGGCCAACCTCATGAAATTCAAGAAGGCCAAGTGTAAGGTCCTGCACATGGGTAGGGACAAACACAAGCACAAATACAGGCTGGGTGGTGAATGGCTGAGAGCAGCCCTGAGGAAAAGGACCTGGGGGTCTGGGGTGATGAAAAGCTCAACATGAGCCTGCAGTGTCAGTGCAGCCCAGACAGCAACNCTACAGGAAGGCTGAGGAGAGACTATTGACAAGGTCTTGTAATGCCAGGACAAGGGGCAATGGGTTTGAACTGTCAGAGGGGAGATTTAGACTGGATGTTAGGAGGAAGTTGTTTGCAGTGAGGGTGGTGAGACACTGGAACAGATTGCCCGGGGGGGTTCTGGCTGCTGCCTCCCTGGAGGTGTTCAGGGCCAGGGTGAACCTGTACTAGTGGGAGGTGTCCCTGCCTATGGCAGGGGGTTGGAACTGGATGGTCTTTGAGGTCCCTTCTAACCTTACTATTCTATGATTTTATGATAAACTGTGGTTTGTGCCAGCCTGGCATGTGCAGGATTGATGGAATGATCCTACCTGTACCCATTGCTGTAATAAAAATATGCCTACTTCATAACTGTGCATGAGTTTGGGGGTTCATTTTGCAAGTCAGATGCTTGCAGCTCACTAGTGCGGAGCCACTGCCTTACTGGTGTCGCAAAGGGAAGACCACTTAGGGAGGCCATCAACCCAGCGACCTCCAGCTGGCTGGGAGTGCTATGGGACTTCAACCAGAAAAGTCTCCAGCTTCCACTGCACAGAGCCTAGGAGTTTATGCTTGGTTAAATCAGATGGGGTTTAATAAAGCCCACATTCATGCACAGTTTTTAATGTAGCTTGCCAGAAAAGCAGCTAGCTGCCTTTGACTGGAGGCTGGTTTATTTTTCTTTAGGCTGCTCACAGGAACAGACATCCATCTAGGAGAAGTGATGAAACAGACATTGCAGCCATGGTAGTTTTATTTTTGTTTGGGCTGCTCACAGGAACAGACATCCATCTAGGAGAAGTGACGAAACAGGCATTGGATTAACATGGTTTCTCAGACGTCAGCCCTTCTCTCAGTACTTCAAGTTGCTGAATAGGAGATGAAGTGAAAGGGGCCTTAAAATCAATTCCATACTCCTATTTATGGTATTTTTTTTTATTTATCTAAATTACTTTGACTACAAAAAATATGTAAAGGCAGCAAATACAATTCCAGAATTTGTTCTGGTTGGAAGGGGGAGGGGGTTAAACATAGCAGTACTAGAGCAGTACTAGAGATGAACCAACGGAGGCTAAGGGTAAGCCAGAGATAGGGGTAAAACCAGCAGCCCAGCTGAAGTGTATGTCTCTAATACACGCAGTATGGGCAATAAACAAGAGGAGCTGGAAGCCTTGACACTAGAGGAAAACTATGATGTAGCCAGAAGCGTTGTGGGGTGACTCACACAACTGGAGCACTGTAATCAATGGCTACAGACTCTTCAGGAGGGACAGGCAAGAGAGAAGGGTGGAGGAGTGGCCCTGTATATTAAGGAGGCTCTGGATGTCATGGAAGTAAAGATTAAGGATAAGGAACTGGCTGGATGGTGGCACACAGAGA
>VWZE01008879.1:1129-12746 GCA_013396675.1 Eubucco bourcierii
GTGGTTGGCCTCGGTGCTCTTGAGTAGGCTCTTTTCCAGCCTGTTTGTTTCTGTGATTCTGTGTCTGCACAGGCTTTAGTTCTTTAAACTGTGGGAATACAGCAGCTGAGATTTCCTGGGAAAAAAATGGGTTGTTTTTTTTTGCTTCATCCTGAGAATAATAGCATAATGGAGACATAGTGAGGTGATAAAGCTTTGTTCTATGATTTAAAGCCAGCCCAGTGTGTTCAGTGCATGTTTCCCTTGTTTATTCATCTGTAAAGCCAGGTGATTAACCTTGTCTTATTTTTCCTCAGCTCTGTTGAGTCTGAGCAGTACATCAGTGCCAAACTGCTGTGTACATGGATGCAAACAAAGCAGGTTATTTAGAGCTGCTGTGATTGTTCCAATTCCTTTCTAAAGAAGCCAGTAAAACTTCACATCTGTACCTGACAAGAAATACTTAACTGCAAATAATAAATGTGTGAGGAAGAGGAGGCACAGGGTAAAGCAAGCATTTAAATCCTTCTTGAGAGATGGCTTAAGGCCCTGCCTAATTTGTTGGTATCTCAGACTCTGCTCTGCAGCATAATGGGTCTTGTCTGTCTTGGTCAAATCATGTCAGGCCAATGCTCTGTCTTCAGCAATAGAAGTGAAGCTCAGAGGTCACAGCCCCTGTGTGACAGGTTTGGTGATGCTGTCTTCATGTTCTCTGCTGCAGAGAGGCTAAATTCAGGCTAGTGTTGCAAAATTTCTGCTCAAATGACATGGAGCTTGGAGCTGTAACTCAAATTTACAGTATCACAGTATCGCAAGGGTTGGAAGAGACCTCAGAGATCATCAAGTCCAACCCGTCACCACAGCCCTCAAGACTAGACCATGGCACTAAGTGCCATGTCCAAACCTGCCTTGAACGCCTCCAGGGACGGTGACTCCACCACCTCCCTGGGCAGCCCATTCCAGTGACAAATTACTCTCTCAGTGAAGAACTTCCTCCTCACCTCCAGCCTAAACTTGCCTTGGTGCAGCCTGAGACTGTGTCCTCTTGTTCTGTCACTGGTTGCCTGAGAGAAGAAGAGAGAAGAAGATAACCTCCTCAGAAGAAGATAACCTCCTCTAAATTTCTAACAGGTAATGCTGCTGCATTTTAACTATAAGTATTTTCTGCAGTGTTTTTTCATGCTTTGTTTCTTCTGAGGCTTAAGCATCATCTGGTACATGATTGGAGAGCAGTGAAAGGGTAAAGGACCTGGGGGTGTGAGAGGTTGCCCATGAGCCAGCAATGTGCTCTAGTGGCCAAGAAGGCCAATGCCATCCTGGGGTGTATTAGAAGGGTTGTGGTCAATAGGGTGAGAGAGGTTCTCCTTCCCCTCTACTCCACCCTGATGAGGCCACATCTGGAATAATGTGTCCAGTTCTGGGCCCCTCAGGTCAAGAAGGACCTCAGGGAAATGCTTGAAAGAGTCCAGCACAGAACCAAAAAGATGACAAAGGCAGTGGAAGATCTTCCTTAGGAGGAGAGCCTGAGGGAGCTGGGGCTGTGCCGCTTGGAGAGCAGGAGCCTGAGAGGTGACCTCAGACATATTTATCAATATGTGCAGGGTGAGTGCCAAGAGGCTGGAGCCAGGCTCTGCTGGGTGATGCCCAGGGACAGCACAAGGGGCACTGGGTGGCAGTTGAGGCATAGGAAGCTCCATGGAAAAACGAGGAGGATTTTTTTCCCTGTGAGGGTGCCAGAACCCTGACACAGGCTGCCCAGGGGGGTTGTGGAGTCTCCATCTCTGGAGATATTCAAAGTCCACCTGGATGTGTGATCTTTTCTAGGTGATCCTGCTCCAGCTGGGGGTGAGTTGGACTGGATGGACTTTGGAGGTCCCTTCCAGCCCCTAACATTCTGTGATTGTGTGAATATGCTGTTTGGATGGTTTAAGGGTAACCCATAGGCTTACAATGGCATTTACTACCATGAGGCAAAGCGACCACTAACAGATGAAGACTCGGTGCAATAATTGCCATCTGTTGTATGAAACCTGTTTCAGCATCTCTTAACTTCAGTCTTTCTTCTGCCAATTTGTTGTCTTGGATCAGATCTTTCTTGTGGGATGGGGACATTGTAGGAGTTTTCGCTGGCAGACCAAGCTCTTCTCATGAGATGTGTCTAAACAGCTGCCTTGTCCTTGGAGAACACATGGCACATCAGCTTCAGCTATGAAAAACACTTGATGGCTGAGCACTTCTTCCTGCATGTGGCTGGTGCTGGCTCTGCTGGCAGTGGTTATGGGCACATCTGGCAATACTTGGCCCTGCTGTGTTCTCTGCAGTGAGAAGGTTAGTAGCCAGGTAGAGAGGGACCTGGGGGTGCTGGTTGGCAGCTGAAGATGAGGCAGCAGTGTGCCCAGGTGGGCAGGAGAGCCAATGGCATCCTGGCCTGGCTCAGGAGCAGTGTGGCCAGCAGGAGCAGGGAGGTTCTTGTGCCCCTGTGCTCAGCAATGCTCAGGCCACAGCTTGAGTGCTGTGTCCAGTTGTGGGTCCCTCCATTCAAGAGAGATGTTGAGGTGCTGGAAGGTGCCCAGAGAAGGGCAGCAAGGCTGGGGAAGGGCCTGGAGCACAGCCCTGTGAGGAGAGGCTGAGGGAGCTGGGGGTGTGCAGCCTGCAGAAGAGGAGGCTCAGGGCAGAGCTCATTGCTCTCTGCAGCTCCCTGAAGGGAGGTTGTAGCCAGGTGGGGTTGGGCTCCGCTGCCAGGCACCCAGGGACAGAACAAGGGGACAAAGCCTTAAGTTGTGCCAGGGCAGGTTCAGGCCCCAAACTAAAACATAAAACCAAACAACAAAAAAAAACCCCAACCCAAATCACCAAACAAAAACCTCCAAACCTAACCAAAGAAACAAAGAAAACCTCCCAAACCACCAAACAAACAAAACCCCAAACCAAATCCCAAAACCAAACAACCCCTCCAAAACCACCAATCAAAAAGCATAAACCAAACACTAACACCCTGAATAAAGAAAGAAAGAAAAAAATAAAACAAATTAAAAAACTCTCAGAACACCAAACCCCACAAAAATCCAAACCCCATAACAAATAAAGCAACAAAAAAACCCAAATGCAAACAAATGGAAAAAAAATATAAACAAACCAGAACAAAAAAATCCCAAATACAACCAAACAAAAAAAAATAATTCTATTTTTCTTCAGTCAGGCCCAAAACTTCTCTAATATTAACTGTCCCATTAGGTTGATATAGTTTTTTTTTTTCTCCTGAGTCAGCCTGACCACAAGGAGCTGTAGGAGGTTTGGAAGCAATGGGCAAGACATAGTTATGAAATGTTCTGTTCATCAGGTGATAATGACAGGGAAAGGATTCCCTGTTTCCTTTTCCATGACTGAAGTTGCATATTTGATGAAAAGCTCAACATGAGCCTGCAGTGTGAGTGCAGCCCAGACAGCAACTGTGTGCTGGGCTGCAGCAAGAGCAGTGTGGGCAGCAGGGCAAGGGAGGGGATTGTGTCGCTTTGTTCTGCTCTCATCAGACCTCACCTGCAGTCCTGTGTGCAGTTCTGGAGCCCCCAGCACAGGAAGGACATGGAAGTGTTGGAGCCAGTCCAGAGGAGAGCCAACAAGATGCTGAGAGGGCTGCAGCAGCTCTGCTGTGAGGACAGGCTGAGAGAGTTTGGGCTCTGCAGCTTGGAGAAGAGAAGGCTTCCAGGAGACCTTAGAGTAGCCTTCCAGGATCTGAAGAGGGCTACAGGAATGCTGGGGAGGGACTATTGACAAGGTCTTGTAATGACAGGACAAGAGGCAATGGGTTTGAAGTGGCAGAGGGGAGATTGAAACTGGCTGATAGGAGGCAGTTGTTTGCAGTGAGGGTGGTGAGACACTGGCACAGGTTGCCCAGGGAGGTTGTGGAGCCAAATCTCATAGCCTGTCTTTATATCTGACCTGTTTTCTAGCCTGTCCTATGTCAAGCAAATTCAGGAAGGAAATCTTTCATATGTGGCTGATAGAAGTTAAATCCTCAGTGATTCACTTTGCATCCTCTGTTTCTTGATTCTGCAATGCCTTTGCAATCTGCAGCACAGATGGAATGGAAATTCCAATTATACATAATTATCTTCTTCTACTCCCTGCTTTCCTTTCTATTTTCACTAGCTCCTAAAGCTGCTTTTGTGGAACTCTCATGTCATCCTGACACAAAAAGCTAACAACTGAGCAGTGCCTATGTGATGGTTTCTCTCAAGTGAGAGTGAAAAACAGCTTAAATAAGCTATTTGACAGAATGTGAGGGACTGAAAGTGCCCTCCAGAGATCATGAAGTCTAATTCCTCTGCCAGAGCAGGACCATAGAATCTAGTGCAGGTCACACAGGAACACATCCAGACAGGGCTGGAAAGGCTTCAGAGGAGGAGACTCCACAACCTCTCTGGGCAGCCTGTGCCAGGGCTCTGGGACTCTTACAGCATAGAATAGAATGGTTTAGGTTGGAAGGGACCTCAAAGCTCATCCAGTTCCAACCCCCTGCCATAGGCAGGGACACCTCCCACTAGTACAGGTCACTCAAGGCCTCATCCAACCTGGCCTTGAACACCTCCAGGGAGTTTGTGGAGCACTGAATCACAGAAAGTGATCTTTGATGTGATCACATTGGGTGATTCTGTGCTCCACAACCTCCCTGGGCAACCTGTGCCAGTGTCTCACCACCCTCACTGCAAACAACTTCTTCCTAACATCCAGTTTAAACTCTTACCTGCCACTTTAAACCCCTTACTCCTCATCCTGTTGTTACAAGACCTTGTCAACAGTTTCTCCCCACTCGTCCTTCAGATACTGGAAGGCCACTCCAAGTTCTCCTGGAAGCCTTCTCTTCTCCAGGCTGCAGAGCCCCAGTAAAAAGGACTTCCTCATGTTGAGGTGGAACTTCCTGTGCTGCAGTTTCCATCCCTTGCCCCTTGTTCTATCCCAGGGCACAAGTGAGCAGAGCCTGTCCCTTCCTTCCTGACCCCCAGCCCTCAGATATTTATAGGCATTGATTAGATCCCCTCTAGCTCCTAAGTTGTCCAGGGAGGTGGCTGAGGCCCCATACTTGGAGATATTCAAGGTGAGGCTCAACAGGGCTGTGGGTAACCTGATCTAGGTGAATATGTCCCTGCTGAGTGCAGAGGGGTTTGGACTGGATGAGCTTTGGAGGTCCCTTCCAACCCATTCTATGAAACAGTGTTTTAGTAAGGTGCATTAAGCTACCAAGAGAAATACTTAGAGGCTAGTCCTAGGTAAGAGAGATTCTGTGACAATGTGAGTAAGAGAAAGGAGCCTGTTTTACTCACAAATGATTTCTTAATCTGAATTTAAGCAGCCTCATAAATAAATGTTGGCACTGAGCTTCACAGTTCACTTGGGTGATATAAAATTCTGGTAGTGAAATGAATGGACCAGCAATGTGCTTGAAGTTAGAAGAACAATTTATAGTTCCAGTAAGCAATAGACTGGAAAGTTCCCCTACAGTATAACCTTCCTTTCTGGGTTTTTTGTTTTACTTTTTTTTCCCCCTAATCTTTTATTATGCTATATGTCAGGGTAGTAATGGAGTTTTTCTTCCATGATAAACCTCTGTAGCTCTCAGAAACCAGTAGAGATGTATGAAAATAAACTCATAGAATGGAAAGGTTGGAAGGGAACTCAAGAACTATCTAGTTCCAACCCCCTGCCATAGGCAGGGACACCTCCCACTAGTACAGCTCACTCAAGGCCTCATCCAACCTGGCCTTGAACACCTCCAGGCAGGGAACAGCCACAACCTCCCTGGGCAACCTGTGCCAGTGTCTCACCACCCTCATGGCAAACAACTTCCTCCTAACATCCAGTCTAAATCTCCCCTCTGCCACTTCAAACCCATTCCCCTTGTCCTGTCATTGCAAGACCTTGTCAATAGTCCCTCTCCAGCCTTCCTGTAGCCCCCTTCAGATCCTGGAAGGCTACTCTAAGGTCTCCTGGAAGCCTTCTCTTCTGCAGGCTGCAGAGTCTCAACTCTCTCAGCCTGTCCTCACAGCAGAGCTGCTGCAGCCCTCTCAGCATCTTGGTGGCCTCATCTGTACCCAGCCCAACACTTCCATGTCCTTCCTGTGCTGAGGGTTCCAGAACTGCACACAGGACTCCAGATGGGGTCTGAGGAGAGCAGAGCCAAGGGGCACAATCCCCTCCTTTGCCCTGCTGCCCACACTGCTCTTGCTGCAGCCCAGCACACAGTTGCTGTCTGGGCTGCACTCACACTGCAGCCTCATGTTGAGCTTTTCATCACCTCAGACCCCCAGGGCCTGTTCCTCAGGGCTGCTCTCAGCCATTCCCCACCCAGCCTGGAGTTGTGCTTGGGATTGTGCCTACCCAGGTGCAGGACCTTAAACTTGGCCTTGTTGAATGTCCTGAGGTTGGCCTGGGCACAGCTCTGCAGCCTGTCCAGGTCCCTCTGGATGGATCCCTGCCCTCTAGGAAGTCGACTGTGCCACACAGCTTGGTGCCATCTGCACACTTGCTGAGGGTGCACTCCATTCCTCTGTCCATGGCACTGACAAAGATGTTAAACAGCACTGGTGCCAGCACTGACCCCTGAGGGACACCACTTGTCCCTGGTCTCCAGGTGGACATTGTGCCCTTGATCACCACTCTCTGTGTGGCACCATCCAGCCAGTTCCTTATCCAGCAGTACTCCACCCAGCAAGTCCATGTTTTTCCAGTTTGGAAACATCATTTGAAGTTGCTGGTGATTTCCACTCCATGGGCTACCAGTTCAGCACAGCAGCTGAATTATGGACTCTGATGGAACAAAAATTGAGTTTGCATGCCTGCTGTACTGGCACGTACTTTGTCTTGCACAAATTCCAGGCATACCTAAAGGAAAAATAGGAAATCTTTTCACTTGTAGTGTTCAGCTTTTCTGTGTTTTTTCCATGGTGACTTTAATCTTAGCTCTGTTATCATTTCATGTATTGAAAACCAGCTTAGGAGGCTGTGATACTGGTCAGAAAGGAATAGCAAAGCAGACTCTAAAAGTCTCACCAGATAAAATGAGCACTACAGATGCAGTTCTTAGCAGAAGTTAGTAAATGGAAGAATCTTTTGTGAATGTTTAGCTGTTCTAGATCTCTGTAGAGCAGCCCCATGGAGAAGGACCTGGGAGTCCTGGAGGACAAGAAGTCATCCACGGGACAGCAATGTGCCCTTGTGGCCAAGAAGGCCAATGGGATCCTGAGTGTGGCCAGCAGATTGAGGCAGGTTCTCCTGCACCTCTGCTCTGCCCTAGTGAGGCTCCATCTGGAATGTTGCATCCAGTTCTGGGCTTCCCAGTTCAGGAGGGACAGGGATCTACTTGAGAGGGTCCAATGGAAGGCTACAAGGATGCTGAAGGGACTGGAGCACTGCCTGATGAGGGAATGCTGAGAGCCCTGGGGTTGACCAAGACAGGGTCTGATCAGTGTATATCAATATCTGAGACATGGGAGTCAGGAAGGAAGGGACAGGGACAGGCTCTGCTCACTTGTGCTCTGGGATAGGAGAAGGAGCAATGGATGGAAACTGCAGCACAGGAAGTTCCACTTCAACATGAGGAAGAACTTCTTGACTGTAAGGGGCACAGAGCCCTGGCACAGGCTGCCCAGAGAGGTTGTGGAGTCTCCTTCTCTGGAGCCTTTCCAGCTCTATCTGGATGTGTTCCTGTGTGACCTGCACTAGATTCTATGATCCTACTCTGGCAGGGGAGTTGGAGTTGAAGATCTCCAGAGGTCCCTTCCAACCCCTAGCATCCTGTGAGCCTGTGATGCAGTATCAAATGTTGGATGCCTCGATGACTTTGCACATGAAGGCTCAGTGTGCAGCAAAACAAATCCATGTCATGCTTTCAGTAGATAACTTCTATATTGATAATTGTGGGCTGAGTAATGTGCACCCAAATAATCTTAAATTCAAATTGCATCCTTGAGGAGCCTCCAGCAATCAAATATCTGACAGCATCAGAGAAAATGAGAGGCAATGAAATTCAAATGGAGCATAACTTAATCAGGGCAAACCTAAGTGAAGTTGTAATTTAAAATTAACTATGGAGTGATGATCAGAACACTAATATTGACTACAATAAGGCCACAAATGTAGAATAGCAATACATATACATAAATCCTGCTGTGACTGCAGGCTGTTACTAATTACAATTAATTAAGAAGCTCTTAGAGCTTGTAAGATCTTCAAATCACCTGCAAAAGAGCTGTTTTAAGGCAAGAGAATGCAAATGGTGAAGTGTCTTGGGTTTGGGTGTGGGGCTGTAGGGTTTTGGTGTGTTTTGTGTTGGATTTTTTTGCTTGCTTGCTTTAAATCCTGTCTAATTCTCTGTATATACTTAGTGCTCAATTCCAGGCACTGCAGAAAAGTGAGGCAGGAACACTAAGCCAAGAAGAAAGTGCTGGTCCTGCTCATGCTTGCTAAAAAGGCAGCTCCATCTCTTCATTGAGTCTGCTGTCCAGCCAAGAGAGGAAGCCATGGAATTAGGGATGTGTAGACTAGTGGGTCACTTGTAGACCCACTCAAGACCTCCTCCAACCTGGCCTTGAACAACACCTCCAGGGAGGGAGCAACCACAACCTGGCACAGGTTGCCCAGGGAAGTTGTGGCTGCTCCCACCCTGGAGGTGTTCAAGGCCAGGTTGGAGGAGGTCTTGAGTGACCTGTACTAGTGGGAGGTGTCCCTGCCTATGGCAGGGGGTTGGAACTAGATGATCTTTGAGGTCCCCTCCAACCTTACCATTCTATGATTCTAAGAAAAGTGTGGCCAGTAGGCTTAGGGAGATTCTTCTCCCACTGCTGAGGCCACACCTGGAATACTGTGTCAAATTTTGGGCCCCCAAGTTTAAAGAGACAGGGACCTGCTGGAGAGAGCACAAGGAGATCCAGGAGGATGACTTGGGCATCTCTCCTATGGAGAGAGACTGAGAGCCCTGGGGCTGTTTAGGCTGGAGAAGAGAAGGCTGAGAGGAGATCTGAGCAATGGGGACAAATATCTGAGGGGTGGGTGTCAAGTGCCTGGGGCCAAGCTCTTGTCTGTGGTGCACAGTAATAAGACAAGGAGCAGTGGAACATAGAAGGTTTCAGCTCAGCATGAGGAGGAACTTCTTTACAGAGCCCTGAGCAGGCTGCCCAGGAGACTGAGGAGTGTCCTCCTCTGGAGACTTTCCAAACCCAGCAGGACACATCCCTGTGTAGACTGCCCTGGGGGATCCTGCTTTGGCAGGGGTGTTGGACTGGATGATCTCTGGAGGTCCCTTCCAACTTCTAAGGTTCTGTGATTCTCTGTTTCCCTGAGTGAGATTGGGCTTTGTTGGCAACTTTTCTTTTAATGGGATCAGAATTTTCCCACAGCAAGCTTCAGCTTTTCAGCAAAGATGTTTTCTGCCTGAAAACTGCAAATCATTTTTTAAGTGCAGGGTTTCTGAGGAGAAAGAGTTGTGCAACTTATTGTTATTTTCTTTAATCCACTTGGTAGCTTTAGCTGCTATTGAAGTTTGTTGCATTTTTGTTCTTTCCCCCAAGATGCTGACAGTCCTCCAGAGAAATGTTTCATAAACCTTGCTGGCAGTTGTAACTTCACAATTAAATTGAGTATGTGGCATCAGGATTGTGTCTTACAGAAGGAAGCAGAGCTCTGGCAGCTGTAATGATGATGCTCTTTATTGCTCAAAGCACAGCCAGGAACAAGATTAGACTCCTTGTGAGACTAGTATGTGGGAAATGAAGGTGCTTATCAATCCTGGATTGGGATCCAATATTAGTCTTTGCAGGCAAGGCAGATGTCCTCTTAACTGCAGTGGGGTTAGAATTACATCCAATGTCTTCAAGCATTACTGACAAAGGAAAGCAAAAGGCAAAAGACTTCTCAGTTACAACAGCAGACTCTGTATTTTGTTGCATTTTCTTCAGTGGTTTCATAGTAATATAGAATCATAGAATGGGAAGGTTAGAAGGGACCTCAAGGATCATCCAGTTCCAACCCCCTGCCATAGGCAGGGACACCTCCCACTAGTACAGGTCACTCAAGGCCTCCTCCAACCTGGCCTTGAAAACCTCCAGGCAGGGAGCAGCCACAACCTCCCTGGGCAACCTGTGCCAGTGTCTCACCACCCTCACTGCAAACAACTTCCTCCTAACATCCAGTTTCAATCTTCCCTCTGCCAGTTCAAACCCATTGCCCCTTGTCCTGTCATTGCAAGCCCTTGTCAATAGTCCCTCCCCAGCCTTCCTGTAGCCTCCTTCAGATACTGGAAGGCTACTCTAAGGTCTCCTGGAAGCCTTCTCTTCTCCAGGCTGCACAGCCCCAACTCTCTCAGCCTGTCCTCACAGCAGAGCTGCTGCAGCCCTCTTGGTGGCATCTTTGTGGCCTCCTCTGGACCCACTCCAACACTTCCATGTCCTTCCTGTGCCAGGGGCTCCAGAACTGCACACAGGACTGCAGATAGGGTCTGAGGAGAGCAGAGTAAAGAAGGAGAATGTATCAGAATTATTTATTCCTGCTGTTATGATAGTTGTATTCCATTGGCTTGGAATTATTTAACATGGAGGAGGGAAAATTCCCAAGTTTATCTTGTGTGTTCTACTTCGCCTCTCAGGGAGCAGGCAACTTAGGGCTTCTGTCCTTTGGATCAATATCCCATTAGGTTGCCCTCTGCTTGCTTTCTCTGCTCACCTGAGAGGCCTAAATTTGCCACTTTTTCTTTGTAGAGGAAGAAAAGAGATGGTGCCACTAAATATTAATATGGATTGCTTTGGTTGGGAGTGTACTTGGCTAATCTTATAGAACCATAGAATCAGTCAGGGTTGGAAAGGACCACAAGGATCATCCAGTTCCAACCCCCCTGCCATGCCCAGGGACACCTCACACTAGGTCAGGCTGGCCACAGCCTCATCCAGCCTGGCATAAAACACCTCCAAGGATGAGGCTTCCACTACCTCCCTGGGCAACCCATTCCAGGCTCCTACCTGCCTCACGCTGAAGAACTTCTTCTTAACATCCAGTCTGAATCTATCCACTTCTAGCTTTGTTCTGTTCCCCCTAGTCATAGAATGGTAAGGTTGGAAGGGACCACAAGGATCATCCAGTTCCAACCCCCTGCCATAGGCAGGGACACCTCCCACTAGCACAGCTCACTCAAGACCTCCTCCAACCTGGCCTTCAACACCTCCAGGGAGGGAGCAGCCACAACCTCCCTGGGCAACCTGTGCCAGTGTCTCGCCACCCTCACTGCAAACAACTTCTTCCTAACATCCAGTCTAAATCCCCACTCTGCCAGTTCAAACCCATTCTGTGATTCTGTGCTCCACAACCTTCCTGGAGGTGTTCAAGGCCAGGTTGGATGAGGCCTTGAGCAACCCGTTCTAGTGGGAGGTGTCCCTGTCCCTGCCTATGGTAGGGGGTAGGAAATAGATGATCTTTGAGGTCCCTTCCAACCTAAACCATTTTGTGATTCTATGATCTCTGTATATCTCATGTGATAAATCTGGAGAGATCTGAGGTGAGATGTCAAAAAAAAGACAAGAAGAAAGTTAGGGCAAAAAAGAGGTTAGATCAGGTTAGAGTTAAGGCAGATGCCACCACACAGACTGCCAGAGAG
>VWZE01008879.1:44691-55935 GCA_013396675.1 Eubucco bourcierii
AAGGAGCACAGGTGGGTTAAGGAGGCGACAGGGCGGCTCCACGCCCGCCTCCATCCACGTCCCGGCGGCGCTCACCTGCGCGCCGCGCACTCCACGGCCAGCACCAGCGACAGGGCTCGGGGCCGTCCCCCCTGGCCGCCGCCGTTCCCTCCATAGCAGCCGCACCGCTGCCCCGCGGGGGAAGAGCCGAGCACCGGTTGTAAGCTGGCGCGGGGCGAAGCAGCAATTCCCGACAGCACAACGCAGGCGTGGAGCGGGGAGCCGCGGCCCGGGGCGCACCTCTGCTCGACCCGCTGCGGCGCCTCCGGACCGGACCGTAACGCACCGGACCCGACCCGCCGCGCTGCTTCCGGACCGGACCGCACCGTACCGCACCGGGCCCGACCCGCCGCGACCCCGCCGCGGTGAGGTGAGGGCGGTGGCGTCGCAGCAGGTTTCGGCGGCAGGGCGGCGAAGCCAAGCGATTGTCAGGGCAGATCGAGACCGGGATCTGGGGACTGGAACAGGGGAAGGCAGAGACATGTGGGGCTGCGTAGCCGGCAGGAGACGAGACTTGAGGGGTCTCAGTAATGCTGGCTGATATCGAGAGTGTCAGGAGGACGCAGCCCGGCTCTTGTCAGTGGTGTCCAGTGACAGGACAAACTGGAACACAAACTGGAATGCAGAAGGTTCCACATTAAACGTGGAAAAACTGTGAGGACAGCAGAGCACTGGCACCAGGTGCCAGAGGGGCTGTGGGGTACCTGTCTCTGGAGGCATCCTGAACCTGCCTGGATGTGTTCCTGTGTGATTTACTTGGCATGACCTTGCTCTGTCATGGAATCATAGAATCAGTTGGGGTTTGAAGGGACCACAAGGCTCACCCAGTTCCAATCCCCCTGCCATGGGTAGGGACACCCTACCCTAGATCAGGTTGCTTAGAGCCTCATCCAGCCTGGCCTTAAACACCTCCAGGGATGAGGCTTCCACCACCTCCCTGGGCAACCCATGCCAGGTTCTTACCACTCTCATGCTGAAGAACTTCTTCCTCACCTCCAGTCTGAATCTCTCCACCTCCAGCTTTGCTCCATTCCCCCTAGTCCTGTCACTACCTGAGAGCCTAAAAAGTCCCTCCCCAGAAGTAGTCCACTTCAGATCCTGGAAGGCCACAAGAAGATCACCTGGGAGCCTCCTCTTCTCCAGCCTGAGCAGCCCCAACTCTTTCAGTCTGTCCTCAGAGCAGAGCAGCTCCAGCCCTCTGTGCATCCTCGTGGCCCTTCTCTGGACACACTCCAGCATCTCCACATCCCTCTTGTCCCAGAGGCTCCAGAACTCCAGGTGGGGTCTCAGCAGAGTGGAGCAGAGGGGCAGAATCACCTCCCTCACCCTGCTGGCCACACTTCTCCTGATACAGCCCAGGCTCTGTTTGGCTTTCTGGGCTGCAAGTGCACGCTGCTGGCTCATGTTGTGCTTCTCATTAGAGGGCTTGGACTCAGTGATCTTCAGAGCTCCCCTCCAAACTCCACCATTCTGTGTGTGTGTGACTGTGAGAGCCCCTGGGCTGCCATCAGGGGCTGCCAGACCCTGGTGCAGCCAACTGCTGGGGCATGAACTCCTTATCAAGAGATAATGAAAGATGGTTCAGGGCACCTCTCTCTGAAAATTCCCACTGGCAGGCTCAGATGTTAGGATAACATGAAAGGGAATTGGCAGATTTGGAGGAAATGACACCTTTGGGTGCAAACAGCACTTCTGTCCAGCCACGAAGGCTTAACCATGGATCCATACATTGATGCAATGTACCTTGAGCAGGCTTGTTGGAGTGGAGTCCAGTTGGAGGCCTGTAACCAGTGGAGTCCCACAGGAGTCAGCACTGGGAGCAGTTCTGTTCAGTATATTCATCAATGAGCTGGATGAGGGCCCAGAGTGCACTGGCAGCAAGTTTGCTGATGACACCAAGCTGGGTGGAGTGGCTGCCACAGCAGAAGGCTGTGCTGCCATTCAGCCAGACTTGGACAGGCTGCAGGGTTGGGCAGGGAGAAATTGACTTCAGCAAGGGCAAGTGCAGAGTCTGGCACCTGGGAAAGAACGACCCCAGGGGTCAGTGCAGGTTGGGAACTGAGCTGTTGGAAGGCAGTGAAGGGGAAAAGGATCTAGGGGTCCTTGTAGATGGGAGGGTGAGCATGAGCCAGCAATGTGCTCTGGTGGGCAGGAGGGGCAATGCCACTTTGAGATGGATTAGAAGGGCTGTGGTTAGCAGGTTAAGAAAGGTTCTTGAGGCCACATCTGGAGTACTGTGTCCAGTTCTGGGCCTCTTAGTTCAAGGGGGACATAGAAGTACTTGAGAGAGTCCAGCACAGAGCCACAAAGATGCTGAAGGGAATGGAAGAGCTCTGTTAGGAGGAGAGCCTGAGGGAGCTGGGGCTGTGCTGCTGGGAGAGGAGGAGCCTGAGAGGTGACCTCAGCAATGTTTATATATGTGCAGGGTGAATGCCAGGGAGATGCAGCCAGGCTCTACTGGGTGATGCCCAGGGACAGGACAAGGGGCACAGGTGGGAAGTGAGGCAGAGGAAGTTTCATTTAAAGATGAGGAGGATTTTTTTCCCTATGAGGGTGCCAGAACACTGGAACAGGCTGCCCAGGGGGTTGTGGAGTCTTCTTCTCTGGAGATATTCAAGACCTGTCTGGATGCATTCCTGTGTGATCTGCTCTGGGTGATCCTACTCTGGCAGGGCAGTTGGACTGGATGAGCTTTGGAGATTCCTTCCAGCCCCTGACATTCTGTGATTGTGTGGTTGCTGGAGCTGTCTGCAGAAGTAGCTGCTGTGACATAGGCAGGGAGATACCAACAGAATTTTAGCTGCTGTTTTTCAATCAAAGGAATTGACTTTGTGTTTAGAAGGCAATTTCTTTTTTAAAAACGCCCCTAGGAATTGATGCTCTGCTGTAGCCTGACCTCTCTGAGCTGAAGTACTCTGGCTAATCAGAGCCCTGGGAAGAGTTTATGAATTGAAGGGTGGTTGTAGCCAGGAGGAGGTTGCTTTCTTCTCTCAGGCAAGCAGCACCAGAACAAGAGGACACAGTCTCAAGCTGTGCCAGGGGAAGTTTAGGCTGGAGATGAGGAGAAAGTTCTTGCCTGAGAGAGTCACTGACTGCTGGAATGGGCTGCCCAGGGAGGTGGTGGAGTCACCGTCCCTGGAGGTGTTCAAGGTGGGTTTGGATGTGACACTTGGTGCCATGGTCTGGTCTTGAGAGCTGTGGTAACAGGTTGGACTTGATGAGCTTTGAGGTCTCTTCCAACCTTTGTGATGCTGTGATCCTGTGACTTTGTGTGTGCCTCTGTTTCCCTGCAGAGCAGCTCAGCACAAACAGCATTTACCCCTTTCAAATCCAACCCACCTCATCTGTGTGTCCTGTGTGCAATGGACCTTGAAGAGATGCCCTTGATGGCTTTCAGGCTCCTCCTGTGTCCTGCAGGCTTGTTTCTGAATGAAGGCAGATTTCTGCTGCTGCTTTTCCAGTTGAAATATGCCAGAATATTTGGGGAAAAAAACCCATAGAAATACTGGAATAGATGGTTTGTGACAATCTGGAACATTTTAGCAGTCTATATTTCTCTGCAAAGTTGTCACTTGCTGGAGAAGGAGCACAACACATTTCCTTGAGTCATTTCCACAGGAGTCTTTCATCCTCACAGCTTCTTCCTGTGACTGTGACAGGGCAAGTTTATGAAAATAGTAATTTTATTGATGGTTTGTAACAGTGTAGTAAAATATTTGCAACTGCCTTTGTCAGCTCTACCCTGAATATATCTGCCCTTTCCTTCTGGTTTTAGTCCTTAGCTGCTGAAAAAAATCTGATCTCCCAGCTGAACTCGATGGTAACTTTAGCAGTGCTGTTTGGAAAGGGATTTTAACATTTACTAGGACCTACAATAATGTTTCATTATAGTTGGGATGGTTTGCTTATAGCACTTTAAAAAAAGAAATCAAAATCTGCCCATAGGAGTCCACCAAAAAGTATCTTTTTATTCAGAGTTGTGTCACACATAGCCATAATCATAGAATAGAATCATAGAATCATAGAATGGTAAGGTTGGAAGTGACCTCAAGGATTGTCTAGTTCCAACCTCCTGCCATAGGCAGGGACACCTCCCACTAGTACAGGATACACCACTATAGGGCAGTGCTTGGGAATACTGTCTTGAGACAGGTTACTCAAGGCCTCCTCCAACCTGGCCTTGAACACCTCCAGGGAGGGAGCAGCCACAACCTCCCTGGGCAACCTGTGCCAGTGTCTCACCACCCTCACTGCAAACAACTTCCTCCTAACATCCAGTTTCAATCTCCCCTCTGCCAGTTCAAACCCAATGCCCCTTGTCCTGGCATTGCAAGACCTTGTCAGTAGTCCCTCCCCAGCCTTCCTGGAGCCCCCTTCAGATCCTGGAAGGCTACTCCAAGGTCTCCTGGAAACCTTCTCTTCTCCAGGCTGCAGAGCCCCAACTCTCTCAGCCTGTCCTCATAGCAGAGCTGCTGCAGCCCTCTGATCATTAGGTTGAATAAGTCCTTTTAAGAAGCTGTGAGTGGAGAGATACAAACTCAGAAGCATTTTACCACTCTGAGCCACTAGAATGCAATGTGTCTCTTTGTCCCATTTCAGTGATGTGATGCACTTGCTGCATACACTTATGGATCTGTGAGTCACGTAAATAAGGGCCCAGCTCATTTGCTTCCAGCAATAAGGATGTGGAATGTGTGAGTTCAGTCGCACAAGCAACTGTTCAAGGGGGATTTTCACATAGGCTCTTTGATCAAAGTCTTCCTTTGTCAAGGAGAAGAAAGAAAATACTTAATCAAAATGAACTTTTCTTTCAGAAAAGGTGGATTTCTGCATTATTTACTCTCCAGAATTTTTGAATTTGTTAATTCATCCTTTCAAAGCAACCTGATCTGTCTTTGAGGTTGGTGCAGCTCAGAGCAGGAGCTGAACTTGGCTTAGCAGCTAAGCAGGAGCTAGGTTAGGTAACTTAGAGTCATAGAATCATAGAATGGTAAGGTTGGAAGTGACCTCAAGGATCATCCAGTTCCAACCCCCTGCCGTAGGCAGGGACACCTCCCACTAGCACAGGTTACTCAAAGCCTCATCCAACCTGGCCTTGAACACCTCCAGGGAGGGAGCAGCCACAGCCTCCCTGGGCAACCTGTGCCAGTGTCTCACCACCCTCACTGCAAACAACTTCCTCCTAACACCCAGTTTCAATCTCCCCTCTGCCAGTTCAAACCCATTGCCTCTTGTCCTGTCATTTCAAGACCTTGTCAATAGTCCCTCCCCAGCCTTCCTGTAGGGCCCCTTCAGAACCCAGAAGGCTGCTCCAAGGTCTCCTGGAAGCCTTCTCTTCTTTAGGCTGCAGAGCCCCAACTCTCTCAGCCTGTCCTCACAGCAGAGCTGCTGCAACCCTCTGANGCCCAGCACACAGTTGCTGTCTGGGCTGTACTCACACTGCAGCCTCATGTTGAGCTTTTCATCACCTCAGCAAGTGTGCAGATGGCACCAAGCTGTGTGGCACAGTCACTTGCTAGAGGGCAGGGATCCATCCAGAGGGACCTGGACAGGCTGCAGAGGTGTACCCAGGACAACCTCATGATATTCAGCAAGGCTAAGTGTAAGGTCCTGCACCTGGGTAGGCACAATGCCAGGCACAACTCCAGGCTGGGTGGGGAATGGCTGAGAGCAGCCCTGAGGAAAAGGCCCTGGGGGTCTGGAGTGGTGAAAAGCTCACAGTGGCCTTTTTGGAATTGGAAGGGAAAAAGAAATTGAGGACAAAGAAGGAGATCTGGTAAAGAGGTGAGATAGGCATCACAAAAGTGGGGTGCTGCTAGGTTTTTAGCTCCGCCTGGCACCACTGCAGTGTTGGACATGTAGCTCTTGGAAGGATTCCTGCTCTGAGAAGCAGGCCTGCAGGAGGGATGGCTGAGCAACAGAGGGCTTTGGTTTGTTCACTGGTGATGCTTTTTGACACATTTGTGGCTGCCTTCAAACTGTCCCCAGAGTGCAAAACCATCCTGACTCCTCTTTTAGGATGATGAGCGAAGAATCTTGGTCAGGAAAGGGTGAGCCAATGGGTGAGGGATCAGCCCTTTGGTTTCTTGAGCAGTGCCAAGCATTTGTATGATGTCACTTATAGCTTAAGAAATTTCATGATATCATCTCTGGATAGAAGTGAAAGAGGTCAAAAGAAGACTTAGTGTCATGGGCAGAAGAGGCCACATAAAGAGATCTAAAGAATAGTCTTAATTTTGCCATTTGGAAGCATTTCACCCTACTGTAAGGGATGGGTTTTGGATCTTTCCCCTGAGTTAACTTCTCCTATCTTTAACTTCTCTGCTGGGTCTTCCTTTGTCTTCTCAAATATCTCCTTTAGTGCCTTGTTTGCTGGTTCAGGTAGTTTCTTTCCCTTCACCTTACATTTTACATCAACCCTTGGACATTATCAAGGTTTTCATTTCAGAATGCTTGAAAGATGTGTTTCAGTGGTGCCTCTGAGCAGTCTGAGGAGCTGACCATGGGAGCTTCAGCCAAGTCAAATTCCTGTCCACTCTGCTTTGATGAAGGCAAAATATCACCCCTGTGCCTGTCAGGTGGGGAACTGAGGAATCTGAACTTTTGTATAGCAGGATAAAGACAACAACAGTGAGCCTACAGGAAAGCAAAGTATTATAAATAGAGAGGAAAGCTCAACACTACAGGAAATCAGGGACTCAAGTGGATAAAATGCTTTCTGGTTCTGATCCAGAGTCCCCAGGGTGAGAGGAGGTTTTTAGTTTACTGCAGAACCTAAAGGACCCTGGTGCCTGAATCACACAGAAGTCAGAACAGATTTGTACTTTGTCTTCTGGGGCTGTGAGCTGAACCATACACCAGGGAGAAGAACTTGAACTGCTCTGGAGTAATAAGACAGGGGAGACACAGATGTTTTCCCATGAGATAGAAAAGAGCACTTGTGAGTGCAGACCTCATCCATCTTCTTAAAGCCATTCATCTTGTGAAGTTTCCCTCTTGGAATTCTGGTTTGTTGTTGTTTTGTTGTTGTTGTTGTGGGTTTTTTTGTTTGGTTTGTTTTGTTTTGTTGTTGTTGTTGATTTTTTTTATATCCAGCTGCTTTTTTGTCCCCTGGGGTTTTCTACCCACTCATTTCACCACCAGCACTGGAAGGGCTCAATTTCTCATGTCTAAGTGGTCTAAGAGGTCAAGGAGATGGCAGTGGGGGCCTGTCCATGTAGGCAGTGTGATGGCTAAAGATTGTTTATGTCTCAGATGCTGTAAATCTCAGGTACTCTGATGTCTGTGTCCAGAAGAGAAGTATTAAGAGCTGCTGATGTATTAAGCACCCAAAATGAGACACAAAGTTGACAAACTCTCTGAACTAACCAGGCCATGAGTATAGAATCATAGAATCATGGAATGGTTTAGGTTGGAAGGGACCTCAAGGATCATCCAGTTCCAACCCCCTGCCATAGGCAGGGACACCTCCCACTAGCACAGATCACTCCAGGCCTCCTCCAGCCTGGCCTTGAACACCTCCAGGGAGGGAGCAGCCACAACCTCCCTGGGCAACCTGTGCCAGTGTCTCACCACCCTCACTGCAAACAACTTCCTCCTAACATCCAGTCTAAATCTCCCCTCTGCCAGTTCAAACCCATTGCCCCTTGTCCTGGCATTGCAACACCTTGTCAGTAGTCCCTCCCCAGCCTTCCTGTAGGCCCTCTTCAGACACTGGAAGGCTACTCTCAGGTCTCCTGGAAGCCTTCTCTTCTGCAGGCTGCAGAGCCCCAACTCTCTCAGCCTGTCCTCACAGCAGAGCTTCTCCAGCCCTCTGAGCATCTCTGTGGCCTCCTGTGGACCCTCTCCAACAGTTCCATGTCCTTCCTGTGCTGAGGACTCCAGAACTGCGCAGAGGACTCCAGGTGGGGTCTGATCAGGGTGTTGGAGCACCTCTGCTACAAAGCCAGGCTGAGGGAGCTGGGGTTGTTCAGCCTCGAGAAGATGAGTTTCCAGGGAGACCTAATAGCAGCCTGCCAGTACCTAAAGGAGGCTACAAGAAGGCTGCAGAGAGGCTGTTTGCAAATGCTGCAGTGACAGGATGAGGGCAATGGCTTCAAACTAGAGCAGAGCAGATTTAGATTGGATGTTAGGAACAAGTTCTGCACCATGAGGGTGGTGGAACACTGCAACAGGTTGCCCAGGGAGGTGGTCTGGCCCCATCCCTGGAGATATTCACACTGAAGCTGGACAAGGCTTTGGGCAACCTGATGTAGTTGAGGATGTCCCTGCTGACTGCAGGGGGTTGGACTGGGTGAGCTTTGGAGGTCCCTTCCAGCCCAGCCCATTCTGTGATGCTGTGATTCTCTGAGGAGCAGCCCTCTTGTGCTGCCTGCTGCTGCTGCAGCCTTCGGATGATTCCCCTCAGTAACTTTTCTGACACCTGAGTTATGCCACTCCATACAGCAACCACCAGATGGTAATGCAGAGCAGGCTGGTTGTGTGTCTTCTGCAGATGAAGTGTGTTATCAGGGTGGCAAATTTTGCCTTTGCAAGCAGGGTTTACAAGCACAGCTCTAAATGTCAGTTTGCTCAGCTGCTGTTTGGCAGCTCTATTTACATTAAAAGAATTTCTCTGGGTTTTGGTTGGTTGGTTTTTTTTTGTTGTTGTTGTTGTTTTGGTTTTTTTGTTTAGTTTTTTTTTATATGAAAGCATTTTAAAGGGAATGTTTTCTACCTAACACAGGAGTGCTGACATTATTTGCTCCAGAGAGATATGTATTATAGTTGTAAGGAAGCATAGAATCATAGAATGGTTTGGGTTGGAAGGGACCTCCAAAGCTCGTCCAGTCCAACCTCTCTGCAGTCAGCATGGACATCCTCAACTAGATCAGGTTGCCCTGTCCAGCCTCACCTTGGATATCTCCAGAGAAGGGACCTCAACCACCTCCCTGGGCAACCTGTTCCAGTGTTCCACCACCCTCATGGTGCAGAACTTGCTCCTAACATCCAATCTAAATCTACCCTTCTCTAATTTCAAACCATTGCCCTCATCCTGTCACTGCAGGCCTTTGTAAGCAGTCTCTCCACATCCTTCTTGGAAGGTTTTGACTGTGATTGGCATCACTATAGAAGCTATTCCTTGTAAGAAGATAGATGCAGAGAATCCAGTTGAAGAGGGACAGGGATCTGCTGGAGAGAATCCAAGGGAGGGCTATGAGGATGATGAGGGCACTGGAGCACTGCCTGGTGAGGAGAGGCTGAGAGATCTGGGGCTGCTTAGTCTGGAGAAGAGAAGACTGAGAGGGGGTCTAATAAATGTTTCTAAATTCTGGGGAGGGACTACTGACAAGGTCTTGCAATGACAGGACAAGGGGCAATGGGTTTGAACTGGCAGAGGGCAGATTTGGACTGGATGATAGGAGGAAGTTCTTTATAGTGAGGGTGGTGAATTCATCTTTGTCAGCACAGAGATGGTGCCCAGCATGGCTCACCCTCCCTCCACAATGGCATCATGAGGACAGAGCAGCAGAGACAGAGCCTCCTGAGTCCTGCTAGAATCTTCTGAGAACCGTAAGTCAGCCCCCAGAGGGCTAATGAGGTTCAGAAGTCTGAGTTTCACTTCTCTAACTGCAGGGGTTTGCATTCTCTCTGTAGTGCCTTTCAGAACACCCAGCTCCAACTTCCAGCTTTTTCTTCCCAGTCGTACAATGCAGAGTTTGCAATTCTCCCTCTCTGCCTGTGAAGTGAGACTCTTCGTGCCTTTGAGAGACCTAGGCAAGCCAAGCACCATGAGGCAGGGAGAAAAAAAAATCGCTAGACCTGATGGCTTCAGTGTGAGTGAGGAGCCAGACCTACACCTCCCAGGGCATATTTAACTCATTCGCCAGGCATCAGCCCATGACTCTTCTTGAATCAATAGATGTGTAATGGCTGGGAACACGAAGCACTCCAGGGAGGCAGTTTGTTGGTGCTTCTGCTCTCTAGTTCCCTCTGAGGGACGCAGCTGGCTTAAAACTCGATGGCAAAGTGAGAGGCTCTGCCTGAAAGCAGGAACCTGAAGGAGACACCAGAACACCAAACCTTCCTTGCCTCTCCTGAGCCAGGCAGCCCTTATAAGCTGCCCCTGCCTCAGCTCCTGCTCCTCTCTCTGCCCTCTCTGCTGCCTCTGAAAGCTGCAGAAGGTTTGCTACTGTTGCTCTGGGCAACCAAAATTTGTCACACATTTTGCATTAAGCCTGGCAGCCCTGACAGGCAAGGCAGGCTACAGGGCAGTGGCTTCCTCCCCACAAGCCTGACTTCCCTTTCCTTCACCTCAATTCTTTTAGCAAAATCCTTCTTCCTCCCCCTGCCCAAATGCATTTCCTTACCACCTTTTTTTTTAATTATTTTTTTCCCTTTTTTTTTCCTAGTGATGCCCATTTTGGAGAGAGAGATCAGAAAATCTGCTTTATTCTCCACTCTGCCACTGAGGAGGTGACTCTGACCTGCCCTGACGGTCCCTGTATCTCTAGGCTCATGCTGCAGACGTGATGTGGGTCAGTGATGAGCCTGACTCTGAGGGGGGTGTGTGTGTGTGTGTGTGTGCTGGCAAAGCAGCAGGGTTAGAGGAGAAATGGGAGAGAGGTGGAGGCACAGGAACTCTCTAATGCTTTCTTTTTACCCCATGGTCTAGTTGATTGGATAGGACTGGGTGATAGGTTGGACTGGATTAGCTTGGACGTCTCTTCCAACTTGGTTGAGTCTATGATTCTATAATTCTGTAACTCTATGATTCTATGGCTCTATGATTCTATGAGTCTGTGATTCTATGATTCTGTGATTCTGTGACTATGATTCTATGATTATGTCATTCTGTGATTCTGTGATTCTATCATTCTATGACTATGGTTCTGTGATTCTATGATTCTGTGATTCTATGATTCTATGACTCTGTGATTCTGTGATTATGTGATTCTGTGATTTCATCATTCTATGATTCTATGACTATGGTTCTGTGATTCTCTGGTTCTCTGATTCTGTGATTCTATGATTTTGTGATTCTGTGATTCTGTGATTCTGTGACTGATTCTGAGATTCTATGTTTCTATGACTATGATTCTGTGACTCTATGATTCTATGACTGATTCTATGATTTTGTGATTCTATGATTCTGTGATTCTATGATTCTATGACAGTGATTCTATGATTCTATGACTCTGATTCTATGATTATGTGATTCTATGA
>VWZE01008880.1:0-11910 GCA_013396675.1 Eubucco bourcierii
GTTTAGGTGGGTGTCAATCAGCACCCCCAGATCCCTATGATATGATTTGCCCACCCATGCATTACAAACACAGTATCAACAGAGACACAGACATTGGTGAACATAGAGCCCCTGGTCCGGTTCAGAAGTGTGGTGTCTGCTTCAGTGGTGCACAGTGGGACATGGCTATAACAGAGACAGATGCCAAACCACTGCTGAAAAGAGGTGATGGCACTAGAGAAGAAATTATAGCTTGGCTTTAAACTGGGGAACAAACTCTTCCCAATCAAACAGGCACAGTAGGAGTTAATGAAAGCTTGAAACTAAAGCCATTTTTCTTAGCATTTTGTAAGAAAATATCATCATGATCATTTTAAGAGAAACATTAAGGGGGTTGTGTTGTTTTTTTTCAGGTGTTTTTCGATGATTTTATGAAGTCTGCAGAAAATATAATTGGTTTTATTTGATGAAGCTGAAAAGCACCGGTGCAAACTCTGAGTGGACATTCACTATTCCCTCTGTTTCCAGGGAGGGACTTTCAACAGCAGTTCAGCTACTGATTCATACTAACTTCTTTATTCTCAACTGAAATCTGATCATCTGAAAACTCTCAACCCTTTCCATTTGAAAGCTGTTTTATATACATCTTCCTAAGGGAAAAATCACGGGAAGGAGTTTAGACTGTCATCATTTTTTAGTTCCAGCTCCTTTCCATAGCTTCTCCCCAACACCTAAGTAGGCAAAAATGCAATTGCTTTTTAAGCAATGCTGAAGGCATGAATGTAATACACCTCTGTTGCTATAAAAAACACAAAAAGAGCTCTAGTTCATTTGGTGAGCAACACATGAGATTATTGAAGTGACACCAAGCCCCGTTTATGTGGTTCAAATGCATTGTAGTAAACATTAGTATTGAGGTTAATGTTTTTTCTGCCATGGAGAACCTGGCCTTTAATTATGGTGGAAGAGGATTCTAATTCTGTTCCCTAATTATAAAAGAGCAAAGCTTTTTTTCTTTGAAACTCCTCTTACATGTAACATTTTTCAAGTTTCTTCCCTGCAAATCATGAGACTTTCCTGTTGACTTTTGTGGGAGAAGAAACTCTCTTCCCTCTTCCTATTTAGTGTGTGGGTTATCTGTGTGTGAAATAAAAAGCTGAATTTATCCAGACATTGCCAAATTCTTTTTTACTGGGTTTTTTGTTTCTGTTTTCTGTGTGTGTGTGTGTGTGTGTTTGTTTTGTTGGGGTTTTTTTGGGGGGGAGGTTGGTTTTGTGGGGTTTTTTTGGGGAGGTTTGGGGNGGGTGGTTTTGTGGGGTTTTTGGGGGAGGTTTGGGGTTTTTTGGGATTTTTTTTTGCTGGTGACACTGATTTTCACACACTTGATGTCTCAAGGTGTAGCTGTCTTTGCTTTTATGCAGTGCTATCGCTGCATAAGGGCCCTGCACTTTGGTTTAACACTGGTTTTGAGTAGTGATGCACTTCTACTACAAGAAAAGGTTAGAAAAAAACCCTAACTTATTATATCACAAGTTTACTGACTGCAAAAGTCTACCCTGAAAAGTCTTGCCCTTCCAACCTATAGATGTCATGCTGCCTTCCATTACAATTTCCTGTGCTGTTATATCCTGTAATCACATTTCCCTACATTTTCCTGGCTCTATTTTTGCTGTTTCTGCTAAGACCTCTGACAAGAGGTTCCAATCGAGATTGAAACCTTACTGTACCAGACATAAAACAAAGCCTCCTAAGACCCAGTCCTTGTCCTCAGCAGGTTGAATGGTGCAGGGGAAAAGCAAAGTCAGAAGGCAATCAGGAGGTGCATAGGCAGTACTTGACTCATTTGCAGTCTTTTGGCAAACCATTAAACTCTGCAACTTCTACCCTGCCTCTCTCTGATGCTGTTTTTCATTGTATTACTCTTGCTTGAGAAACAGCACAAGGAATAGAAATGCAAAATGGAAAAGGGGTTCCTTGGGTGCTTAATACAGGTATTACATTATTCAAGTCACAGTGTATCTGGTCTCTTAGCCAGGATTTGGAGGCCTAAAACTTCCAAGCTTGGAAATGTTGACCCTTCATCTTGTGAAACGTTCTGTCCTTTGTGTGCTTACCTCAACTCTGCATTTCCATAAATGTTTGTGTTTAATGATTCCTCCTTATCTCCTCCATACAGTGTTAATATGAAATTGAAAATACTTCTTCTATACTGCATGATCCATTGCACCTGGGCATCAGCTTTCAAGAGATGACATTTCCTGAATGCTGCTCATTAAGATTCACAAGCACCTCGTGATATATATAAACCTTCCAAGCCTCAGATTAAAGATGGGTGCCGAAATAAGAGGCCTGTGGAGTGATTCTCCACAAATGAACGCAGCAAGAAAATGTCAGAGCAATGAATGGCATGCAAAGATTTTCCTTCCAGCTCCTTTTAGGCAACATCCCCATTGAATCCACCGAGAAGCAAGGCACTAGATCCAGCACTCAGCTCACTCAAACTGACATAGACATAGTGAATTCATTGGGGTTATGCTGATTTACACCAACACAGCAACCAGTCCATCATACTTATTCAAATTTAAATTTTTTTTTTCCCCTTCTTTGACTTAATCAGAATTGGTTGGTTGTTTTTTTTTTTCCCTGCAGCATCAATAATGAAATATTTAAAGTATTTATTTACTGTAAATTCTCACTTTAATTAAGTGGTTCTTCAGTGGACCTCATTTAGCCTTGCAGTAATTGTTTCAACTCATGCTTCACCATAAAGGGGATGGACAATTCCTGATTAATAAGTTTCAAAACATATTGTCTGGAACGTGCAAGGAGAATATCATTCACACCACCACAGGCACATGGATGACAGAGTATCTAGGCTGTGGAGCAGATATAAGCATGCCAGTGGGGCTAGAATTAAAAGCTTGATCATTTCTCTCCACCTTGTAGCAGGATCCACCCAGCAATACAGCAGAGGTGGATTGTCGGTGAGAATTCTCTTGCTTCCTTTTAATGAGTTTTCCACTCATTAACATTTGCATTATTCAAATCAATGACAACAAGGTTAGAGGCTCCCCACTGGTTGTTGCAACAATTTGGATTGATTGACGAGTTTTCAGAGAAGAGGGAAAGGAGTGAGAAAGAGATAAGGGAAAAATAGAGTATGGACCTTGGAAATAACAGGCAGTGGAGGACCAAGGCAGTGGCCATTTTCAGTGCACAAAACAAGAGCCCCAGAGAGGTTGAAAGAGATGAAAGGAAGGAGGTCAGAGGCTCTATAGCAACTGCTTCCTCCTAACCAGGAAATTTATGTGACTCAAAAGACGCAAAAGAGGATCCAGCCAGCACAGTGCACGCACAATTGCAAGAGTGACAATCACCAAGGAGAGCTCCCTGGGGCTCAAGCTGATTGCATGTATGGTGGTGGAGTCACCATCCCTGGAGGTGTTTAAGAGGAGGCTGGATGAGGCACTTAGTGCCATGGTTTAGTTAAACAGAAAGGTTAGGTGATAGGTTGAACTCAATGATCCTAGAGGTCTTTTCCAGCCTGGTTAATTCTGTGATTCTGTGATACATAAAACAAGGAGCCTTCCTGAGCCCAAAGTCCTTTTCTACCAACAAAGGACCAACTTTCTCAGCTGAGACTTTTACACTTCCACCCAACACTGTTTTCTACACACTCCTGCAAAGGCACAGGTGTCCTGCAAGAGTGCAGGTGTCCTGCACAGGTAGTTCCATCTTCTGAGGAGCTGAGTATTGCTACTTTTCAATGAGTATTGCTACTTCTCAGTGATCTTCCCTTTGAGATTCTTGGGACTTCTCAAAATGGCCATGTAGAGGATAACAACATGAGAAAGCCAAGATTTGTCTTTTCGGTTTTGGTTGGGTTTTTTTGGTTTTTTTGGTTTGGTTTTATTTTTTAAGGTTTCTTCTGATCATTTGGTGATCTCCAAGAAAGCCTTATTAAAAGTTTCCTCTTCAGTCTGTTTCTGCTGAAAGTCCTGACCCTTTCTCATTTGCTGTAGACTCAGCTTTGGGACAGGATCTGCAAAACAAGAGTGAGTCAGGACTGAATGGCTAGTGTCACCAATAGCAGCTGGGGTAAAAAGGTGTAATACCACAAAAAGTGTGTTAGCAGTGATCTGGCCATTTTAGCAGTTTTGGTGATGTTCCTGAACAGAGCCAGATGGTCTGGTGGTGTCAGATAACTCTTGTTTTCTTCGTGTAGGTAAAGGCGTAGGGAAAGTGTCAGTTTTGTCTTTGGCTGAATCATTGTCTTATCAGAGCTCTTCTTGTAGTCTGATGAGGCAAAAGTGATGTGTCATACAGCCAAACTTTGCATTGCAGCAATCATCCCATTCCATGTTTCCATCTCTTCTCCCACTCAAGTAGAACAGAGCCCAAGCATCATTAATTTATGCAGCTTGTCATTCTTATCTGTCCCTGGGCATTCATGACAGCAACGGAAACAAATACTAAAGCTAAAATCCCACATAGGCATTGAGGTTCAGAGATACTGCTGAGCAGGAAGGGAGGCAGGTTTGCTGGCTCATTAAGACTGAGTATTTTCCTAATGGGAGTTTCCTCCATCTTTGCTTGCATTTCCACCCACCAGGATGCAATTTTAGCAACTCAGTACAACCAGCCTGATTTTGAAGGCGCTCTTGAATGCTACTTCAGCACTTTCTGGAGGTTGAAGATATTAGTAAGGAATAATATTAAGAATTCTCACCTTGCCTAGTCTCATCTCCACTATTTGCACTGTTTCCTGGTTTCCTAGAAGGGGTAGATTTGAAAGTGAGACATGAGAGATGCGTGCTTGTTACTGGTAGTACCATTTTTGAGGGAGCATGAACACACAGATAGACATCTCAGGCTGATAGACACACCCCACCCAGCCCTCAGATCTCTAAAAGCAAAGAGTCCATCACTTCCTGCCAGTCTGTTAAGCAGCAGGGGAATAGAAAGGACACGGAGAGGTCAATCTCTGCTCAACTCAAGAAATAATATGTATAAGGATGAAGGAGATAGTTTCTAGCTTCAAACTGCAAGGACGCGACTGATGCCACCTGAGAAGAGAGTAGCAAAGGCTCAGCAACGCCAAGATAACACTCTGGCTGAGACAGAAGAAGAGCTTTAAGCACATTTCTTCTGCAAGTCTGGCCAAAGCTCAGGGAATGAAGATAAGAGGCTGAGCAGTGCAGAGGAGACCAGTCTGCAGCCCCAGCGAGTCCACAATAGCAGTTCACTGAGGCAAAGGAGGAGTAGCTAAAGGCCACAGAGATTTCAGATCATTATCGCTGCTCCGGGGTTGCTATTGCTAGACTAGAACAGAGCTCTCTGCCAGTGTAAGAGCTTTTCAAAGCAGGAAAATATTCCTCTACTAAGACTCTTCCCCTTGCATTCATATCTTGGTACTTTTATCCTGGAGGGTCCCAAATCACTGAAGAGTTTTGGTGATCAGGAAAAAAAAACCCTAGGGATCGCCTAAGCCCTTGCAGCAAGGTCACTGTGGGGATGACTTGCAAGCTGCTCTGGTTCCTGGACAGCAGCACTTGCACCAGAAGCAGTGTACCTGTACAGCAGGACTTACAGGTAGACAAAATGTGTGAGTCTTCACCAAGACTCCTGATTGTATTTCCCTAAAACTATTCGATTTAACACAAAAATAAAAACAGCCAGGCAGAAAGGGACCTGGGGGTGCTTATAGGGAGTAGCTGAACATGAGTCCAGGTGGGCAGGAGAGCCAATGGCATCCTGGTCTGGATCAGGAACAGTGTGGCCAGCAGGACAAGGGAGGTTATTCTGCCCCTTTGCTCAGCACTGGTCAGGCCACACCTTGAGTGCTGTGTCCAGTTCCGTGCCCCTCAGTTTAAGAAAGATGTTAAGGTGCTGGAAGGTGTCCAGAGAAGGGCAGCAAGGCTGGTGAGGGGCCTGGAGCACAGCCCTGTGAGGAGAGGCTGTGAGGGAGCTGGGGGTGTGCAGCCTGCACAAGAGGAAGCTCAGAGCAGACCTCATTGCTGTCTACAGCTACCTGAAGGGAGGTTGTAGCCAGGTGGAGAGGGCAGTCTCTTCTCCCAGGCAACACAGTCTCAAGTTGTGCCAGGGCAGGTCTAGGCTGGCTGTTAGGAGGAAGTTCTTGCCAGAGAGAGTGATTGGCATTGGAATGGGCTGCCCAGGGAGGTAGGTGGTGGAGTCACTGCCCCTGGAGGATGTTGAAGAAATCCTGGATGGGGCACTTAGTGCCATGGTCTGGTTGATTGGATAGGGCTGGGTGCTAGGTTGGACTGAATGAACTTGGAGGTCTCTTCCAACCTGGTTGATTCTAGGATTCTATGAAAAGCATCCCTATCCTAGATTCCTGGTCTCCATTGGCACAGGTTACCCTGGAAGCTAACAGCCTCTCAGTGTGGCTTTCCTCTAAGGAGGGAAATGGAGATGACAGGAGGAACCTCCTCTGCTAACCTGGCTTCCCTTCATGCCAGCATGGCTCTGGTCATTCGGGCTGTAATTACTCCCTGATTCCCAGCACACGAGGAGCAGGGACTTAAACAAGGCCCTGCTGCTAGTGTCAGGCAGTGACAAAGGCCCTGGAGGGAATTCTCAGTCATTATGGCTCCCTGTCTGCTGTTGGGGCAGTCTGCCAGGAGCCATCACCGCACAGGTCCTGGCTAATGTGTGCTTTCATAGAGTCTTGACAGAGACCTGTCAGGTAGGGCTGTAAACTTCAGCGAGCACCAGCAGATAAAATAGATGAGGGAAGTGCTGGGAGGGGCAAGGGGGAAATAAGCGAGAACATACAAATTAAAGAGCAGCATTTGAAATCTAATCAAATATTCTCTCAATTTACTCACCACCCCTGCAGTGCTGTGCAGCTTTATTAAGTTTTTATTCCATATTCCCTTTTAAAGTGACATTTACATTAATTTACAGCACTAACATGAAGCTCTATTTAAAAGCTGAGAGTTTTTCTAACTTTTTATTCTTCAGCAGCTGTCGCTGGGTTTCCAACTGACTAATAAGGAGTCTTTAGTCTCATTTCATGTCTGCAGGAGTGGATCCGAAGTCTCTTCAAGGTGAATTCCTGCTGCTTTTGTTAAATGTGGAAGGGAAGACCATCTTGGTGGGTTCAGGTGGTAATTGGCTGAGAAGCAAAAATGTTCCATCCTTGTAACCCTCCCTAATCCAAAGTGTTTTCACTGTTTCTAATCAGTGCTAGAGTCTATCCCAGCATCAAAACCAGGGATCAGCTGCATTTGGGGAACTCACTGTAATCAAATTGCCATATGGAGAGGTCCCATTTTGCTTTGAATCAGTGAAGTTTTACTTCAGGTCAGCAGAGAGGGACATGGCTGGCAAAACAGGGTGAGCATTTTCACCCAGAAGAGGCATTTGGCAATGCATTTCCCATCACTTTATTGGCTCCCTTCCCTTCCCTTCCCTTCCCTTCCCTTCCCTTCCCTGTTTTTGGTGTTTTGTTTTGTGTCCTTTTTTTCCCAGGAAATGTTCCAGGCTAGTAGCAGTGCCCAGTGCATGAGCAGGAAAGGTGCTGGCACCTTCTTGCCTTGGCCAGAAGGGATAGCAGAGGGTCTCTTGTGAATTCCTGGGACAGAACAGATGTGCAGTTCTCAGACACAGATTCTCTCTGGTCATCCAATTTGTCCCCTTTCCCTGCAATTTCTTTTCTTCTTTTTTTCTATTTTTTTTTTTCTCCCATTCCCTAATTAATGCAGGTAATGAATTGCATATGGCCACAGCATTTACTTCTCTGTGTGAAATCTGTAGCAGCTGCATTGTTTATCAGTTCAATATGTTTACTACAGATGCCATTTCTGTGTGACAATTAAGTTGTTTAAAACCTCCTTTTCCCACCCGCTACGTCCCTCCCCAACTTTCCCATTTGCTTTCCAACAAGCAACCTGCTTCCTTTTTCCAGGCTGATCACAGACTCACAAGATGTCAGGGGTTGGAAGGGACCCAAAGAGATCATCGAGTCCAACAGAGCATCAGCAATAGTGTGACCAGCAGGAGCAGGGAGCTCATTCTCCCCCTGGACTCTGCACTGCTTAGGCCACACCTTGAGGACTGTGTCCAGTTCTGGGCCCCCCAATTTAAGAAGGACATTGAGGAGCTTGAGTGTGTCCAGAGAAGGGCAACGAGGCTGGGGAGAGGTCTCGAACACAGCCCTATGGAGAGAGGCTGAGGGAGATGGGATTGGTTAGCCTGGAGAAGAGGAGGTTCAGGGGAGACCTTCTTGCTGTCTCCAGCTACCTGAAGGGTGCTTGTAGCCAGGAGGAGGTTGCTTTCTTCTCTCAGGCAAGCAGCACCAGAACAAGAGGACACAGTCTCAAGCTGCACCAGGGGAAGTTTAGGCTGGAGGTGAGGACAAAGTTCTCCACTGAGAGAATCATTGACTGCTGGAATGGGCTGTCCAGGGAGGTGGTGGAGTCACCGTCCCTGGAGGTGTTCAAGGCGAGTTTGGATGTGGCACTTGGTGCCATGGTCTGGTCTTGAGGTCTGTGGTAATGGGTTGGACTTGATGATCTTTGAGGTCTCTTCCAACCTTGGTGATACTGTGATACTGTGATACTGTGACCATAATCTAGCTCAGGTCACACAAGAACACATCCAGACAAGCCTTGAAAGTCTCCAAAGAAGGAGATACCACACTCCAGCTGAAAGGTTCAATCTGCCAGAGGTCTGAACCTTCTGTGGCTGTTTAAACAGCTGGAAAGTCCTGAAATAATACTATATTTTCACTGCCATCAAACACAAAGTAAACTGACCACCAAGGGTGCAACTGATGGAAAATCAGACCCAGAGCCTTTTGCATGAGACTAACAAAAATTGATTCACCTCCTTTCATTTAAGCATGAGTGGATCCTACGCACCTTTGGAGAAATATTGTGCTCTTCAGACCTTTTCAAGTATAATGACATCTGAAATGTACATACTTTACTGGTGCTATTGAACTGGACTGTGAAATAATCTTTGAACCACGTCGATATGGCAAAATACACAGAGGGAGCCATGATTTACCGAGGCCATAATTAAACACTGAATTTGCCTCTCCTCTGGGCTCAGCTGAATTCCCGTCAGCAGCCTCCACAACAAATTGTTGCAACCAAACCTCTGTTTGGATTTTGTTAATTTATTTCCAGCACCTCATTTTCCTGGAAGGAGAGCAGTTATTTATGGCCCAGCAGCAAACACTTTACATTTATGGGGGGCTATGAATTTCGGTAATGGGTTTTGTGGCAATTTAATCTGTCCCAACTATGAGGCATTTTACAATGACAATTAAATTATTATTAAAAAAAATAAACCTCAAATGACATTCTTAACACTTATCAACATATCAAAAGTTTCCTCGTGTTGCATTTTTGACTTGGTTATAAATACTGCCCTGTACTTTGTAAAGGATCTTTGCTATAAACTCTGAGTGAACTTAATTAACTTCCACAGCTTATTTGAAAGGAAAATTCTTTATGCATCCCAGTGTCAGGGGGAAAAAAAATAGCAAAAAGCATTTGTTTGAATAGTCAGTTTATTATATGCAAAAGCTCATGACAATGCTTAATATTTAAAGACTTAAGTTTGGTGTACTACATTGCTTGCTGAAGAGCAAAACACCCTGTGGGATGGAAGTGGTGAAGTTGTGGATTGGTTGTTTTTTTTTTCCCCTCCCTAACCTTATAAAGGCAGAAGCTTTTCTTTCCATAGGTCAGCATTGTTTATGACTAATGATCAAAAAAGCATCAAGTATATTAATTTACACTCTATTAAATTAATTTTAAGGTTGGCCAGCTAATTTTCAAAACACTTTTTTTTTTCTTTCTCTCCTCCAAGCTACCCAGAATACTCCAGTTCTTTTGGGGCAGCTGGGGACTTACACCTTCTGCTAGATTCAATATAGATGTACAGCTCTGTGTGTGAGGGAGAGAATGTAAATTCCCCCTCTCCAGCTCCTCTCCAGAGAGTGAAAACGAAAACTTTTCATTACAAAAGACTCCTCAAAGTTATTTTCAAATCTCTGTCTGGGAAAAAAAAAAAATAAAAATAAAGTGACCCCTAATGCACTGATTATGGTAATGTCTGGAGGCTCAGCAAGACTGAGACTGTATTTTGCTAAGTGCTATATAAAATATCAGATGGTACCTATTCTAAAGAGCCTGCTGTATCAGAAGGCAAGGCAGACAAAAGACTGGGTAAGAAGAGTGGAATTACACCTATCTGCAGATAAAACAGGCTCTTGTAACCATCATGGTGCTATCCAAAGGCTTGTGATCAATTCCTTGTTCAGCTGCCACCTCCTCCAGTCCAACACCAGCCACAATTATGATTTTAGGCAAGGCAAGGCAAGGAGTGGCTCTGTGTCTGCATCTCCACTCTGTGAAAATAGCATTGCCCCATCTCATGGTGGAGATGAGGAGGAAATTCACAACTGAGTGAAGGAAGACACATAGGTCATACACAAATTCTGCCCTCAGCTGACCACATTTCTAGCCACAGGAGACTCTATCTTTCAGATCTATAGCTGTGTATATGTGTTACATGCTGTAAGCACTCATACCCCCTGGGCAATATCTATGAAGCCTCAGCAAGATCACAGGGCTCAATGAACTCTTGTTCTCCCACAGGAAAGCAGTCTATACTGAATACAGTTTTCTTCCTACCTTTAAGTACCCCACATAGCCTAAGAGCTGTGTTCTCTGATTTTGGATTGTGTGCAAACTGCTTCCCAGAAACATCGCCTTGGATCTAGATCTTCCCCAAAAGTGCTGAGAGGCAGAAAAGATCTTTAGATCCTCATCTAAAGACCTCAGTTGTTGGTGGTATAAAACAGAAGAGATCCCAGATTCAGTATCACAGAATCATAGAATGGTAAGGTTGGAAGGGACCTCAAGCATCATCTAGTTTCAACCCCATGCCATAGGCAGGGACACCTCAATATCAAATTGATGCATTTTCAATATTGCAAAGGATCTGAGTATTTAATCTGACATTCCCACCTTGTCATATATCCAGACATCCTGATTTTACTCAGACAGCTGAACTTGACTAAAGAGCAAACCAGTGCTAAGAACCTCATTTTTTTGAGCATGTATCTTCTAGTGTCCTCTGGAGCATCCAATACCCAATGGCCTGCACCAGCAGAGAATTAGAAACGTAGCTTCCATTCACAAGGAATTAAAATCATGTGTGCTGTCAACCACAAAGCTTGCTGGGACCTGGGACCTGTACAGAGTCTGTTGGAAACATTGCAGATCTTAGTATTATTTTCAGCCTACCCTGGTGATGCCTCTCTCCACTGGGATGTGTAACACAGGCTTCAACAATTTGTCATCAAGCAAGGAAACATTACCTGTAAAAGAGACATTCACCTGTAAGAAAATGAGATTCCCTGAGGTAAGGGAATCATCCACCTTGATAAATCAAACTTCTTCAGCAGAAGAAAGTCAGACTTGTAACTCATCAAACCTAGCAAAGACATCCTGTAGGTCTTCCTAAGAAGCATCTCAGCACCAGGTCAAGATGATTTTCCTTCTTAATTAACAAAGATGATTTGCTTTCCCCTCTTTCATCCCAAAACAGTAAATAACTGAGGAATCAGTGTACAGAGATCAAGAAAGTCTTGATTGCTAATCAGTAGCCCCTAAGTTAAAATCAGCCTTCCACTGGTGGCAAGAAGAGAAATGCTTACTAGAAACTACAACCCCTATGCTTCAAGTTACTGCCTCTTTCCCACTGTGCCTTTGAATTTAGCTCCACTTTTCTACATTTAAAAAGTCGAACAAGTAAATAAATAAATAAATACGATCTAAGGGAATTAAAGCAAAACTTGATGGATGCTTTGTTTCCAAATGGAAATGTGGAGGCACCTTCAGAAGCTTTGTTCTCTTTTCACTTTTTTTTTTTTTTTTTTTTTTTTTT
>VWZE01008880.1:13048-26935 GCA_013396675.1 Eubucco bourcierii
GTTTGGTGACCAGGATGTCATGTGGGACAGACTCAAATTCTTTTCTCAGGTCCAGGTAGATGCCATCAGTTGCCCTTCCCTTGTCCACTCTCACTGTAACTTCTTCATAAAAAGCCACCAAATCTGTCAGGCAAGATCTGCCCTTGGTGCAGCCATTGCTGGGTACCACCAATCACCTCGGCTTTGTTTTCCATTTGCCTTAGTAGAACTTTCAGTAGGTCTGCTCCATGATCTTGCCAGGCACAGAGATTTAATTTTTTATTTATTTTTTTTTAATTAACACTCTGGACAGATGTCTAAAATGAATTAATTAAGAGATTTGGCCAAAGTGCCAAAATTTTGGGGGTGGGGGGGGTGGGGGGGGGTAAATAGTGCTGTCCTTCACAGGATTTGTGCCACTCTCTATGAAGAATTCATGACAAGTTCTGAAGAACAGTCAGAAGAGCACAAACACATCTCTGGAGTACAGAGTGCAAGCAGGAAACAACAGCATCTGCACAGAAGTTTTCTTCCTCAAAAACAAAGGACCAAAGGAAGAAAAAAACTTCCTCATTTCACATAGTCAAACACTGAAAAATGGCCACAGTTGAGACTGAACTGATTCTTTCTGAAATCCATCTGCACCAGGAGAGTCGGAGCTGTGACTAATACATTATCTTTGGGTCAGCTGTGGATCAAGTTGGATTTGGAAAGAGAAATCTTAGGTCACAGATAGGATCTCAGACAACCAAACAGGCTCCCCTGCAGCTATCATTGCACTTAATGGGTCTAGAAATTATATGTGCCTGCTTCTCCTACAAAATGTAAACCTGATACCAAATTAACTACGGACAAGAGCTTCTTTTTAAAGGGGTATCACAGAATAAGCATTAAATAGACTAAAGATTCAATCACTCAGAGAAAGCTCTAACATGTGGATTAGGTGGCAGTGCTGTAACTCTGCCTGTCTCCAGCAAGATGACAATTGCTGCAGGTAGCATGCAACGTGTTTCACTTCAGTAATCTGAATTTATGTGGATTATGAATTGTTAAAGGTAGTTGTGGAGGTTCTTTTTATTATTAACATAAAGATGGATAGACAACTCTGAAGTGTCATTCATCCTGGTTTATAGACCTTTCTAAGAGAAGCTGGCTGTCTCTCCCTTGACTACAGAGGAAAGCTTGAAAGCTGAGTTAGGTAAAACACCAAACTGTTCCATGAGTAGATCAAGAGGAGGTGAATCTCATGCTTAAACAGGATACCATGTATGGCTCACGTCTTGACTCTGCTATGTGTTCATCTCACAGTTCTTTAAGGACAAAAGGATAACTGTTATAAACCACAGGAAACTCTGTGTTGGAATGAATATGTATTGCTTTCAAATGCCTCTTTACTTTGGCCTCCTTACCTTGTAAGGAGCTTTACAGTGTTTCTAAAGCTCTAAGGTCAAACCTCTCCGCTTACCTCCATCCTTTGCTTTACCCTGCGATCCATACTTACAGATCACTGAAAGTGGCTTCTCACAGTCTCACAGTATCACCAGGGTTGAAAGAGACCTCAAAGATCATCAAGTCCAACCTGTCACCACAGACCTCAAGACCAGACCATGGTACCAAGTGCCACGTCCAAACCCACCTTGAACAGCTCCAGGGATGGTGACTCCACCACCTCCCTGGGCAGCCCATTCCAGCACTCAATGACTCTCTCAGGCAAGAACTTTCTCCTCACCTCCAGCCTAAACTTCTCCTGGCACAGTTTGAGACTGTGTCCTCTTGTTCTGGTGCTGGCTGCCTGAGAGAAGAAGGTAACCTCCTCCTGGCTACAACCACCTTTCAGGTAGTTGTAGACAGCAAGAAGGTCTCCCCTGAGCCTCCTCTTCTGCAGGCTAAACAATCCCATCTCCCTCAGCCTCTCTCCATAGGACTGTGCTCGAGGCCTCTCCCCAGCCTCATTGCCCTTCTCTGGACAAGCTCAAGCACCTCAACATCCTAATCTCCATCTTGTAGGGAAACTGAAGAGAGATAATTACTTTATTAGTTCTGAGAAACATTGGCAAACCCACAAATTCCAATGGAGCTGCCCTAGATTTCCGTGATAAAACACCTATGTCTCCACATATCAACATTTTTATGAATCCATGCACACAGCAACACTGAAGTATGATGAACAAGAAGATAACCTGGATGGAAAACAGAGCATCCCTGTAAAAAGCCTTCTTTCATTCTCCAAAATGCAAGCACAAATGCTGATCTCTATGCTTAAGCACCCTGAGGGCTGGCTGTGCACAGCTGGGGGTGTGTAGATTCTATAGCTCACATTAGTGATCCCTCAAGGATGGCAGAGGTTAGAAGCTTTCATACCAGCGTTTGTTGGAGAAGATTTCATTCAAATTGCTCTGATTTACCTGATCTCAGAATTTTGGCTACAGCCAATGAACCACAGGAGGTTCGTGGGGCAAAAGCACATTTCAAGGTATGTCCTACCTGGACAATTCCACACTGCAGGAATAAGAATATCAGTAAAGGGCAAGAGTAACATATTTTGCAGGTACCAAAAGCATCATTTCAATCCTTTAACCACTCTGTTGTCATTTTCACTCTTCACTTGAGACTAACTGAAAGAAACATTTTACCTCATCTTTCAGAAACGCCTATTTTAGAGACAATAATCTATTTATAAGGAAATCATAAATCAAAAGCAAATGAGGCCTCCTTAATTGTTGAGACAAATGCTACTTAACCTTTCTCTCTTAGCAAGTTTTTTTCATCTAACCTCATTGTTAAAACTTGTTATGTAAAGAACCCCAGGGAGAAAACATCCTGGCCCCTTAGAAATCCATGTCAAACCTCCTGCTGTCCTCACTGAGAGCAGAAGTCCTCTGTACAGCTAAAACCCTATGACAAGCCCCTTTTCAAACTACTTTTACTTACAGGATCAAGAGATCTCAGGACTGGATTCTCTCACATCCAAATTTCTCAAATTACAGACAGGTTTTTCAAAAGAGTTTACTTCCCATTTTGACATATAAGTAAAACTTGGGCTGCTTTAAGAGCTCAGCATCCCACAGAGAACACTGAGATTCTCATAACCAGGTATTTGCAAAGATTCAGGACATAAGGCATCCTCAATGCCCCAGGTTCTTGCAGAAGTGTCTAAATAAAAGCTGAGCTCCTTTGAAAACACAACCTGTATTTTATAAAGCAAAATCTTCATGGCACTTTAATACCAGAAATTTATCAAGACCTGTTACACCTTTGTAAAATAGGGTCATATTTTCACTCTTCTAATTTTATACCTGGAAAAAAAAAAAAAAAGAGAGAGATAGAGAGAGGTGAAACTGATGTGCTCAGGATCATAAAATAACTACAAATTAATGCTGAGTTTGGCTGGTGAAGGTCAAACACCACAACTCCCACTCCTTTCTTTAAACACTGGACCCCTGAAGTCCTTAGAGAATCCTTCAAAGTGATTAGAAACCAGATTTTATTCAATTTCCCCTCTGTGATTCATCTCACAGGCTGTGTGACCTAAGAGCTTCTCTCAGGTTTTGGGAAGAGGCAGAATGAAACATTTATTAATAAATAAGAAGAGTTTGGAATACTTAACAGGACCAAAGTTTAAAGATTCTAAAGATCTGAGGCTCTTTAATAAATATTAAATATACTTCTTTTTTTTTCTTTTTTTTTTTTTTTCCACCTCATTTTTTGGCCAGACATGAAGTGCAAGGTAAAATTGCAAGGACAATGAATTGTGAAGCCCAGAGACCCTCAGCTTTGTTACAGGGCTCTTCCTAATAGGAATTCTTTCTATTCCCTTCAGCTGATGCAAATGTTACTCTGATTAGCGTGAAGAGCACCAAATGGCAGTGGAAATCATGGAACCTAATTATTTCCAGCAGTCACTTCAAAGATGCTCCACTGAAATGAAAGACATGTCTCTCACCTCTTGGGCCCTATTATGTTCTAAACTTTGCCTAGCCCTGCTGACATGCCACCTCTGCTTCAGACAGATTTGATGAATCATGAATACAGCATCATTTACAGTTCAAGGTACCAAAGCAATTTTCCATTGGCACTTTTATGCCCTTGCTGCTGCTGAAATAAAAAAAAAAAAAAAAAAGAAAAGAAAAAAAAAGAAGGGTATGAAAAACTGGTGGCTTTGCAGCAGTCAAGGGATTTCGGAGGTAAAAACTAAAAGCCATTACAAATATTCCCTGAGAGCAAGTATACAGATGTGAAGGCAATGTTATGCATGGGTGCGCCCCAGTTGGTGAACATGTTTGAGTGCTCACTGTCTGGAGCAAAGCAGCTTTTACTCAAACAGGGATGCACAGGAAGGCAGGAAAATACAGAGGAAGGTGACATGTCACAGTATCACAGTATCACAAAGGTTGGAAGAGACCTCAAAGATCATCAGGTCCAACCCGTTAGAGGCTGTAAAACACCTCAGCATTTAGAGAGGAGATTTCCAGCCTTGCTTTGAAGCCATGCTGAAGTTTGTCTTCAAACAACTCATTGATAACTGGGTAACAACTTGGTTTGATTGGTGAGTTAGGAGCAGCTCAACATGTTCCTAGCTGCATTCTTACCTGGGTATTACTGGCTATGGAAACCAGCCTGCTTTGGCCATACTGGCTCAATGGCAGTCCTTGAACCATGCTTTGTAATTACTACACCCTAAAGCCTGATCCCATCTTATACATAAGAGTTTAGGCTGCTTGCTTGCAGCCTACAATGCTAGCTCAGGGATTGCTGGCAGGTCAGAAAAAAAAAAAAAACTTCTGTGTCTTGTTCATTGTTTCTGTGGTCATGAAAGCTGTGAAGGTCTCCATGAAGCATGCAGGAGATTTCTGCTGCCTCTTTCACACACTCTCACAGAGTAGCAGGGATGGCCTATTAAAATCACACCAACCCTCATTGTTATTTCAGTCTTTCTGTAGCAGAGAGTTGTTCTCATTACCTAGTCTAAGGAGGCCACCATTTTATGGAGAATTAATTTCCTTTCTGGAAGTGTGTGAGCAGAGTTGAATATGTATTTCCCCCCAAAATGTCAAGAAGTTGTTGGTTGTTGTTTGGGTTTTTTTCCCTTAATTATACCCTAGGACATTTCACAATTGCTTGAGAACTGCTGCAAAAGCTCTATTGAATTATTTCCTCTTTCTCTGGTAAAATCTTCACAAGATGCTGGTTTAGTATTGACAGGTGTGAAATTAAGGGAGTTTCACAGTTTTATACAAGAAGTCATCTCCAACAACCTGAGTGCTAAATCTCAGAACTTTTTTAACCATCATTTTCAACAAGGGTTGGTGTTTTCCAGTAAAAATACATAACATTTCACAGCAGTTTAATGCAATATGCCTTTAACAAAATTTCTGTTACAAATTTCTCTTACAAATTTCTTTTCTTGTTAACAAAATTAACATACAAAATATGTCCTGGCCCAACACCATTGTTTTGACTGTACCAGCTTTATCAGTTAGCCACTGAATTCCAAGCTAGACTGAGTCCTATGATGAATGGCAATGAGCAGACAGAAATTGGTGTGAGCTCCAGGCCCTCTTCCCTCTGCCTCCAACATCCCCCCTCTCTTGGAAGGTAGTCCTGGATGGAGCCAGGTGAAATTTCCCTAATTTTAAAAAGTTTTTAATCAAAAATCCAATTTTTAGCAGAGGGCCTGGATTCTGTTCCTGATCCTGTCACCGACTGCGCTGTAACTTCAAATGAAACCATTAATCTCCCTGCATTTCTGTTCCCCCAATAAAATGACACAGTTGAGCTTCCTTTCTCCTTTTTCTTTGTCTGTCTGATTTATTTGTTTTTACTTCTTTGCCATGTTTTCACCCCATGTTTGAGCTGCAGGCTGTAAGTACTTTTCATAGCACCGACAGGCTCAGCCTCAGATTTGAAGATCATATTAACAGATCCTGAATGAGCACCGCAGCAGTTCTGGTTAGGATTGACTTAGATCATCTCAAATCATTTAAGTCATTTTCTCATATAAGCACTTTGCTTTGGTTGTATTAATAAAGTGGCTTTAAAATGCATCTAAAGGGAAATATAGGTAGGAGCTACAGTCAAATCCCTGGATCACTTTGAGACTCGGTACAACATTTTTGTACAGCACCTAGCCCAAAAGGTTTCTTGATTAGAGCTGCCTAAAGAACTTTTCTATTACTTTTGCATTTTAATCCTCATCTCTCCAGACTGATGATTTTTCTCCTATTCACTGCTTTTAAATCCAATCTAATTCCAGAAAACATCAAACCCCGGGGTAGGTTTTTCTGAAACTTGGCTGAATACATTTTCTTATGTTGCAATTTTTTTTTTCCTCTAGTTGTTTTTTTTTCTTTCCCCTCCACTATCCTATTTGCTTAAAAATAGTTTCTTTTCTGTAACTCCTGACAGAACACAGAGTGCCTGCCCTATTACACTGCAGCTGAATTCTAAGTATACAATTATACAGGGAGGATCTTTAGATAAACCAGCTTGAGGACTTTTGAACATTAAACTTGAATCAGGTAACGGCTTTCATCCTGTGCACTGCATTACACAGTGTGCTGCAACTAAGTGGAAAGCTCAAGGAAAGGGAAAAAAAAAAAAAGAAAAACTCCTTCCATGGGTATAAAGATGTCAAGGTAATATAAAAAGCAGATGCAAAATTCCTCCAAATACAAGAGGAATGGAAAAGATGAAACAGATAGACTGCGACGCTTGTTACCAACAGCTTGTTGGAATCTCAGAGAGTTGGCCTGGCAGAGCCTACACCTGTCTTTTCATGTGCTGCTGAGGGCTGAGGGGGGAAAAAAAAATGAAAAGGCCAAATATTCTGGGTGAATGTTGAGTCCCAGATCAAACTGCTAATAGAGTATTCTGTGTAAAACAAGCAAGGCAATTATTCCACTCAGCTGTGCTCTGGTAGGGCCTTAATTGGAAGAGTGTGTTCAGCCTGAGCTCGGTGCTTTACTATACATACATAGATTAAAAAAAAAAAAAAAAAAGACCAAAAGGGGGTGGGAGAACAGAGAAGCAGCTCATAGGAACTCTTAGGTAAAAAGGTTTAGGAACCTGATGCAGATGAGGAGAGCTTAAGGACATGGGACACTGGAAGTGAAACCCTGACTAGCATACGTGCATTCGGCTGTGGAGCACAGAGGTGAGGCAGAGCATTGCTTCTCTTAGGGATGACATTTTGCCTAGGGAATAAGACACAACATACATCTTGTTGATCAGATAAAGAACTCTTCAGCCTTATTCTGGCAATGTTAAGACACACAGAGCCTTTTCCCTGGCCATGTATAGTTGGCAGTGCAGGGAAAACCCCATCGCTTCATGTCAAAGTGGGACATTCTTACACAGGGCTTGCTTTGAGACCCGTTGAGCAGCTGTGCCAGGCAGAATTCAGTAAGGGTCTCTTTAAAACTACCTTAAAATTCATTCTTCACTGCTGTTTGCTCTTCTTCCCCAAGAGGAACATGCAGGGTGTGAGCTTTCCCTGGTTCTCTGGAGATAGCATAAATCTGTTGCAGTCAAAGACATGCATCCCCTAAGTCAGTTCTGAAAGGGTTTATGGTAGTCATTTCATGAGGGTCTGAATAAACCAAAGCTGGCTGCCGCCTTGGATTACACAATTCCAAGTGAGATATATCCCCTTCTGTACTAATAAACACTTGAAAGAAACATTTTGATTTCACATTACCTTGTGGGTAGGAGGATTTCCTGAAGGCAGATAAGGTGCTGAGTGTTCCTGAAGCACAGGGAAGGCAGTTCAAAGTAAACTCAATGACTTGCTGCCCAAAACTCTTCCCAAAGCCAGCTCTTTTTTCTTAAGTTTTCACCTTTCTCAACTTTTACCTCTCTTTCTGCAATTCCTAACTCTATCTTACTCATCAGTGACACTGACCACTTGAAGTACCTTATCCTTGTGGGGTTTTAACCCTCTCTGAGAACTGGAAAAACCCTAAAAAAGAAACCACTTTTTTTTTTCCCTGAGAACAAACCCATATGCTTTTGTAAGAATTTATTTTAAATATATAGAGTCATAGAATCATAGAATGGTAAGGTTGGGAGAGACCACAAGGATCATCTAGTTCCAACCCCCTGCCATAGGCAGAGACACCTCCCACTAGCACAGGTCACTCAAGGCCTCCTTCAACCTGACCTTGAACACCTCCAGGCAGGGAGCAGCCACAACCTCCCTGGGCAACCTGTGCCAGTGTCTCACCACCCTCACTGCAAACAACTTCCTCCTAACATCCAGTCTAAATCTCCCCTCTTCCAGTTTAAACCCATTGCCCCTCATCCTGTCATTGCAAGACCTTGTCAATAGTCCCTCCCCAGCCTTCCTGTAGCCCCCTTCAGATACTGGAAGGCTACTCTAAGGTCTCCTGGAAGCCTTCTCTTCTCCAGGCTGCACAGCCCCAACTCTCTCAGCCTGTTCTCATAGCGGAGCTGCTGCAACCCTCTGAGCATCTTCGTGGCCTCCTCTGGACCCACTCCAACACTTCCATGTCCTTCCTGTGCTGAGTGCTCCAGAACTGCACACAGTGGCTCCAAAACTGCACACAGTATATATACATCTATGAGCTTACAGAGATTACTGGAACAAGAGTTTTCTGCCCATGGTAAACAACCACACTACAGATTTCTCCCTTTCAGCCAGACATCAAAACACTTTCTGCCCCTCAGTGAAAGCAACACACATGAAGGTGGCTGCTAGTCATCTCATCTCATCACAACATTGTGTCATTGCATCTCTAAAGGGCCTGGACTTGATGGTCTTGGAGGTCTTTTCCATCCAGTGCTGTATTGCTGTTTCACCAAAACATGTTATTTCCCCCAAGCAACGCTACATGCTTGGGGCAGTGTGGCTGGAGAGCTGCCGGGCACAAAGGCATCTGGGGGCTGTAATAGATAGGAGCTGAATGTGAGCCAGCAGGGTGCTCAGGTGGCCAAGAAGGCCAATTGCATCCTGGTTTGGATTGAAAATGCTGTAGTCAACAGGAACAGGGAGGTGATTGTGCCCTTGGACTTGGCTCTGGTGAGGCCACAGCTCAAGTGTTGTGCTCAGGTTTGGGCACTGCAATACAAGAGAGATGTGGAGGTGCTGGAGCAGATCCAGAGGAGAGCAACAGAGCTGGGGAAGGGCCTGGAGAATAAATCTTGTGAGGAGTAACTGAGAGACCTGGGGATGGTTAGTGTGAGGAAGAGGAGGCTGAGGGGGGACCTCATTGCTGTATACAGCTACCTGAAGGGACATTGTGGAGACTGCTACTGGGCTCTGCTCACAGGTAACTGGAGACAGAACAAAGGGGAATGGCCTCAGGCTGAGACTGGGGAGGTTTAGATTGGGTATTAGGAAAAGGTTTTTCATGGAGAGAGTGGTCAGGGACTGGAATGAGCTGCCCAGGGAGGTGGTGGAGTCACCCACCCTGGATGTGTTTAAGGGTGCTTTGGATGTGGTGCTCAGGGATATGGTTTGAGGTGAATCTTGTAGAGTAGTGTTCTAGGTTAGACTTGGTGCTCCTAAGTGGCTTTGCCAACCTGCATGTTTCTGTGATTCTTCTGTTCCCACTCTCTTTTGTCTTCTGGATGGAGCTTGCTACACACAGTCACTGTAAAGATGAGCTCAGCCTTCTGGATGCTCATCGCAATCCTCAATCACTGCAATGTGGGAGTTGCAAACACCAGTCCAGTCTACTCTTATTTCTCCATCATTGGTATCTCAGGGTTAAAAACCTGAGAGGCAGAATATTACAGGCAGAATATGCCTTCGCATTGTGAGTTGGTATTAACAGTTGGCTTATTGTAACAATAATAGCATTTCATGTAAGGTCTCCCATTCCACACTGTCTAGATGATGTCTCTAAGGAAGCTGAAAATAATTATAATTACATCTGTGAAACCCTCTAAAAGCTTAGAAGGGTGCAGAAAATCATTTACTGTAAGGTGTGTTTGGGAAAACAGGCCTTGAGTAACCTGTACTAGTGGGAGGTGTCCCTGCCTATGGCAGGGGGTTGGAACTAGATGATCCTTGAGGTCCCTTCCAACCTTACCATTCTATGATTCTATGATTCTATGATTCTAAAACAACACCAGTTCCTCAGGGAACTGAAGGTGGGTTGGGGGACAGATGGGTTATTTGTTTTGTTTTCATTTCCATTGGTTGAATTTTCACCCTGTAAAATGGTCATGGAGCTATAAAACATGGTACTCATATATGCACTGGAAAAGGTTATTTTATAACTATTAATAATATCACCTGTGACTGGGCAAGCAGAATTATGATCTTAAGATAATCAAACCTTATGCTTCAGCATATATGTTGATTTGTTTTGGTGGTCAAGAAGGAGCACATTAATTTCTGTTCCTTGGCACTTAACTGGTTGTGGACATCATGTGCTATTGTAGTAAGAAATTTACCTCACACAGCATCAGCCAAGATCAACTCCTGTTAGGATATTGGGCTGCATAGCCCACTGGAACAAGAGTTTTCTTCCAATATAAAGAGAAAACTAGCTAGGGAAGTCTCAGTTATTTTACATGTGAGGATTTGATCTACTGAATGAAAATCCTTTGCCTCCAGAAAGTGTGCATCATGGGCATCTGCCTGATAAAGCACTAGAAGGAAAACAACCAGATAAGACTCCTCACCTACTGGATTTCTCAACACCATCACCCAAAGATTCAGAACCAGCATGACCCAAATCCATCAACCTCAGGATTTGCCTTGGAGCAAGATACAGGACAGCAACCATACATCCAACCAACAGCCTGGACCAGGATGTAGAGAGTCTTGAACTGTGGTTGCACTTCAGTCTCAGTATTGCACTGGAGCACAGCACAAGAGGAGTTAATTTCCCCCTCTCTGTGTCATCGCTGACCTTTTAGATGCTGCAAAGAAGTCTCTTTCCAATCTGTGAGTCTCTTATTTGCCACTTCAGCAACTAAGAACAAATAAAAATCTCTGTTGCCATTTTGTTCAGGGGAAAAGAGAAGCACAAGAAAAGGAGGTGATTCCCTTAAAGAATGGCAAAACTGAAGCCCAAATCCATTTTTTTTTTCTCCTTCCCATTGCAGGACACTGCTTTCCATCACCATTCTAAATGGTTAATTGAGTTTCTGCAGTCTCCTTAAAGCCAAGCTTTCTGCTGTTCTTTGTGGATGGCCCTCCCAATCAATTATGTCAGAACAATCACCACTGTGGTATAATAATGTATAATTTTTCATCTAAATTAAAATGTACTTAGGAGACCTTCATTTCCCTCACATTTCGTTGCATTCATCAGTAATACAGCAGGAAAAAAATAAAATAAAAAATACCTCTGAGCAAACACTGTGAGTTGTTTACAAATGCTTCGAGTGCGGCAAGCCGCAGATTGTTGTTCCGCAAGGCCTTCCTCTTTCCATCACACAAGAGATTTTCCAGGCAAACTCCAGGAGAAGAAAGAGTGGGGTAGAAGGGCCAGCTCTGATCTTTAAGGAAAACAATTTGTGTAAAGAGATGGTGTTCCATTTAAAAGTCTTGTGGCGTGCTGTAAACCAGTAATTGCTATCTATCTAGAGACATTCTCATTTTGCCTCTCTCTCTCAATGAATGAAACTGCAAATTAATTACTATCTTGTGTATGCATCAAAAACCAGTGCTATGCACAGAAAACATCCAGGGTGAAAATCAGGCCATATTTATTTCAGTCAAGCTGTTTAAATATAGGTGGAAATGGTAATAGCCTCACGAGTAGTTTAGACAAAGTAGAACAATTCCACAAGATCACCAATAAATCTTCAGGTGACTCAGGTATTTTCCTATCAAGCTCATTACAAGCCTGTTCATATATAGAAAGACACAGATAGTGAGGTGTGGTTATTAATAGCATGAAAACTGATTTCTGAATTAATGACTGACACAACATTTCTATAGTCAGAACTACAAGTGCAAATATATCTCACTGCTTGCAGTTATATTCTCCCAGCAACTGTAGGTTAGCTATTAATTCAACCACCCAGCCAAAAATTGTGTCATGTTGCTGAAATCTTCATTATGATTGAGTGCACATCCCACAACCATGTACCAACTCAAGGATTCCTTTGTTTGCTGGCTTCCTGAAGCCTGATATCCTATAGTTGGCTCCCTCTTCCCAAAAAAAGCTTTCCTGCTTTTGCCCGTCCCTGCCTCTGCTTCTGATTTTCTGTATCTCATGTAAAAAATGTGGGTAACCTGGGATGTGGGTTATCAGAAAACCTGTTTTCAACCCTTATATTTTTAGAGAGACACAAGTTATCTGAAGTGCAAATGATAGTCCCAAAAATACTGCTCTGTAACCCCACAGAGAAGGCTGCCACATATCATGGTGTTATTGCAGATGAGCTCTTTTCTCCTCTGAAAGATTTTGGCTGTATGATTTTTAAGCATTTCATGTATTTTTTTCCAAACACTGATGAACCTAAAAGATCAAACATCTAGAATCATAGAATCTTAGAATGGTAAGGTTGGAAGGGACCTCAAGGATCATCTAGTTCCAACCCCCTGCCATAGGCAGGGACACCTCCCACCAGTACAGGCCACTCAAGGCCTCGTCCAACATGGTCTTGAACACCTCCAGGGAGGGAGTAGCCACAATCTCCCTGGGCAACCTGTGCCAGTGCCTCACCACCCTCACTGCAAACAACTTCCTCCTAACATCCATTTTCATTCTCTCCTCTGCCAGTTCAAACTCATTGACCCTTGTCCTGTCATTGCAAGACCTTGTCAATAGTCCCTCCCCAGCCTTCCTGTAGGCCCCCTTCAGATCCTGGAAGGCTACTCTAAGGTCTCCTGGAAGCCTTCTCTTCTCCAGGCTGCACAGCCCCCGCTCTTGTAACTTGTCCTCACAGCAGAGCTGCTGCAACCCTCTGAGCATCTTTGCGGCCTCCTCTGGACCTGCTCAAACACTTTCATGTCCTTCCTGTGCTGGGGGCTCCAGAACTGCACACAGGACTCCAGATGGGGTCTGAGGAGAGCAGAGTAAAGGGGTAGAATCCCCTCCCCTGTCCTGCTGCCCACACTGCTCTTGATGCAGCCCAGCACACAGTTGCTGTCTGACCCCTGAGGGACACCACTTGTCGCTGGTCTGCAGGTGGATATTGTGCCCTTGATCACCACTTTGTGTGCCACCATCCAACCAATTCCTTATCCAGCAGTGCTCCACCCATCAAGTCCATGTTTTTCCCGTTTTGTGACCAGGATGTCAAGGGGGACAGAGTCAAATGCCTTACCTGCAGCCAGTCTTTTGCTCACCCAGCAACCCCACACATAACCAGCATGGTGTTATTACTGACAATGTTTCCCACTCTCAACTTCTCAGTCTAAATGACTTAACATTTATGTTGCAATGTTGTTGCAAACACTTTGTCCAAAAGATACATGAGAAAAAAAATGCATTACAGTTAGAAGAATCAATTAGATTGTGAATGGGTGTATGGAAATTTCAATTCTCTCTCACATGACTACATAATCAAGGGAATGCTTTGATTCTAAAACCAGTGAAGTGGCTGCATATTTCAATCCTCACTTGTGGAGGAAAACACCAAATAAGATATTAGCATTTTTTTTCACCCATAGAGAAAAAGGTTTTTTCCTTTATGCTTTGAAAATGAACAAGGAAGTGGAAGGCAATTCGAAAATCTCCAACTCCCCCTGCTGAGTTAGTAGGACTAATTGTACAATCACACTACTCAGCAGTGTAGGTAGGCAATTGGTCATGAGGGGCATAAAACTCTAATTTCTATTACAATAGCTTCTAGGAGCCTCACTGGACATGGATTTCTTTGCAGATGTATCTATGATGGATGCTGCTTCCAAAAAAAAAAAACACAAAAAAAAAAAAAAAAAAAAAAAAAAAAAAAAAAACCCAAAAAAAACCCCAAAAAAAA
>VWZE01008880.1:26947-56922 GCA_013396675.1 Eubucco bourcierii
CAAAAACCCAACTAAAACCCCAAAAACAAAGAGAGAGAGAAGGAAAAAAAAAAGAAGGAAGTAATGGAAGGGAAGAAAGGAATAGAGAAAGGAAGAGCCAGAGAGCAAATGCAGCTTGCTTAATGTCACATTGTAAGGGCTGAAGTAGAAACCATTTCTTCTGAATCATACTCTTGTCACTGGGCAGGACAGATGGAGACAAAATTAGGAGCTGCTTTACCTCTTCACACCTTAGAGGCACTGGTTTTAAACTGGAGCAGGGTAGGTTTAGGTTGGACACTAGAAATAAGTTCTTTAGAATGCATACTGGAACAGATTGCCCAGGTACATAGTTGAGACCTCATGCCTCAAGACATTCAAGGTCATATTTCATGTGACCCTGGGCAGCCTGATCTAACTGGAGGTGTCTCTGCTGACTGCAGGGAGTTTGACCAAGATGACATTTGAGAGTCGCTTCCAACCCGATGCAATCTGTAAATCTGTGAATCTGTGAAAATCTTGATCTCACTTTTTGCCAGGGCTTTGTTGGATTTATGCTAACCTGTCTTTTTAGAAAAAAATTAAATAAATAAAAGAAGAGAAAAACACACAGTGTATTTGAGAGAAGGCATGAACCGTTATGTCTTTGTCTGTTTCACCTGAAATATTTATTGGTACATATTGACAATGAACATTTACAGCTGTCTGCTGAGGAAATATTAGCCTGAGCTGCTTAAACCACTGTGCTAATCGACAGTGAGGTAGGCTGGCAGAGATTTCCTCTGGAAGTCCCTTGGAAACCTTCTCCAGTAATGTTCTGTGGATGTCTCTTCCCCAAAGATTACAAATATCACTTTCACCCTCTGCTCCAGCAGAAAGAAGTAGGAACAAAGAGACCATCTGCAGGCTGATGACTATCACTGAAAAGTAGTTTGCAGTCATGGGCGATAAAGGAGATAAACTTTCTCTGCTAGCTACATTTGCATGTAGGGGTATGTTCAGAGAAGAGGGATGAGGTGATTTTCTGTCACGGATGATCAGCTGCAGGAACGTTTTCTATCTGCTGATGAGTTTCCTTGGGCTAAAGCCTTCTTCCACTAAAACTTTCTTAAATGAGAATCCAAATCTGGCTGCATATCACAGTGCCACCAGCTCTTTCCCTCTACAACTTATAGAATCATAGAATGGTAAAGTTGGAAGGGACCTCAAGGATCATCCAGTTCCAACCCCCTGCCATAGGCAGGGACACCTCCCACTAGTACAAATCACTCAAAGGCCTCCTCCAACCTGGCCTTGAACACCTCCAGGGAGGAAGAAACCACAACCTCCCTGGGCAACCTGTGCCAGTGTCTCACCACCCTCACTCTAAACAACTTCCTCCTAACATCCAGTCTAAATCTCCCCTCTTCCAGTTTAAACCCATTGCCCCTCATCCTGTCATTGCAAGACCTTGTCAATAGTCCTTCCCCAGGCTTCCTGTAGGCCCCTTCAGATGCTGGAAGGCTACTGTAAGGTCTCCTGGAAGCCTTCTCTTCTCCAGGCTGCACAGCCCCAATTCTCTCAACCTGTCCTCACAGCAGAGCTGCTGCAGCCTTCTAAGTATCTTTGTGTCCTCCTCTGGACTGGCTCCCACAGTTCCATGTCCTTTCTGTGCTGGGGGCTCCAGATATGCACACCGAACTCCATATGGGGTCTGAGGAGAGCAGAGCAAAGGGGTAGAATCCCCTCCCTTGCCCTGCTGCCCACACTGCTCTTGCTGCAGCCCAACACACAGTTGCTGTCTGGGCTACACTCACACTGCAGGCTCATGCTGAGCTTTTCATCACCCCAGATCCCCAGGTCCTTTTCCTCAGGGCTGCTACCTTGATGAGTATCACTCCGCAGAGAAATGCTCACAGATAACAGATACCCTCTTTTTTTCAGGACATCATCCTGCTTTCAGTCCCAGTTCCACTGCACCATGCAAAGCATGGTGTTCAGCCCACATGGGGAAGCAGCCTTCAAAAGAATTAATAGGTTTTATTTCCACCTTTGAATAACAGCTGTGACTATGAGACATTTCAGTCTCGTATGGCAACAGCTTGAAGTGGTGTTATCAGCTCTGGGTGCACAGGTCAACATTTCTGAGTGGAGGGAGAAGTAAGACAAATCCCTCATCCTGGTTTCAGTTGGGATAAAGTTAATTTTCTTCCTAGTAGCTGGAGCAGGTTTGTGTTTTGGGTTTAGAGTGAGGACAATGATGTTTTAGTCGTTGCCAAGTAACTTACCCTAAGTTAAGGATTTCTCAGTTTCCCGTGCTTTGACAATGAGGAGGTGCATGACCAGAACAGATGACCTGACATAGCCACTGGGAAATTCTCCAGCACAGAATGTTGTGCCCAGTATATAAACTGGGGAGAGTTGGCCAGGAGGGGCAGTTTGCTGCTGGGGCATCAGTCAGCAGTGGTGAGCAACTGCATTGTACATCAGTTGACTTTTCTTGGGTTTTATTTCTCTCCCTCTTTGTTGTATTCCTTCCCATCACTATTATTAATATTACAGTTTATTATTATACTCTTTTTCTTCTTTAGTTTAGTTATTACATGCTCTTATCTCAACCCACAAGTTGGGGTTTATTTTCTTCCCCATCCCACTGGGAAGGTGGAACAGTGAGTGAGCAGCTGTGTGGTGCTTAGTAGCTGGCTGGGGTTAAGCCACAACATCCCTTTATACTATCAGCCTAGACCAGGCAATGTCCTTTGCTTATGCAGATCATAATCATAATCATTATCTTTTATGGTGAAGTACTTCAGTATTATGGAGCACAGGTACTTTCTGAAGTGGTTACTAACACATTAAATAAGGAATTTAGAGCCAGGAAGCATTTGATAAATGACTAGATGGGGGAGCACTTAAACCATAAAATTTGCTTATGATAACAACATGGATTCAAGTTTGAGAACACAGAACCATCCCTGACTTTGAAGCAGTACTTAGGATGACTGGAGAGATAAGGCTATCATCCTTTCAGTGTCCCTCCAGCCAGTGTCTTCTTGAGAAAATACTCTTTTGGTCCATGATCCAAGTTCACACTTCTACACTTGGGTAGCTTGAAGGTATGCATTGATTTCAAGCCAATGTGCTGTTAAAGATATCATGCAAAGCAAACATGTTCAGAGCATGTCTGTGTGAAGGTGCAAGTGGGAATGAGTAGGTCTGTAACCAGCATGTTTCAGCTCCAGGTATGCCGAGTTTTCTCCCCTTTCTGTCCCCATAGTAGACCACTTTGAAACCCTGAATGTAGATCATTAGAGGTGGGATCCACTGTGCTGAGCTGAGGGGAGGAATTTGTGCTATTACATTAACTCCTGTGTAGGCAATATGTCCCCTTTCATTGCTAGTAAGTGATCACGTCTCCACAGATAGAAGGGCTGATGAAATCACAGCAGCTTCTGTTGTTTCTGGCTCCAAGGTTAATTTTATCAAAAGGAAAGCTCCTTTGACTGCTATCAGCAAAAAGTAAAGGAAAGCTCTTTTTATTACAGGGATATCAATAGAAGCATTTGTCTGACCTCCCTATCACCTCTCCCCTCCCCACCCCCACTGGCTCCAAATTAGGGATGGGAGAAGAGAGCTGATAAAAGAGGGCAAAGATAAAAATCTTAATATTGCTGAACATGTAGCATAGAAAGGAGGAAGAACCACAAAAACCCAGTTGTGACCTTGAAAGATGGCTCAGAATCAAAACCATAGGACTAGGTCTGCTTTACCTATTACAATCTCTGGAGCAGGTTAAATGAAGCAGACTCATGTCCCAAACAACCAGAGGGGTTAGGTTTGGGATTTTTTTTTTTTAGGTAAATCCAGCCTTACACTTTCCTAGGGATAGGATAGTGGTGACAATGCAAATAGTAATTCCTGATGGATTTTAGCAGCTCCATCTCAGAGTCTGGAGAAAAACTGGGACATGAGATGAGTAAACCAGAAAACTGTGAGGTTAGGAGTAAATGTGCTGGTATCTACCACTGCTACAGAGCTTTACAGAGCTTTTTCTTTCATTTTCCAATCTTTTGCCATCATGGTCGAAAGACTCAAGCAAAGACAAAAAGAAGACGACCAAAACTTGACTCATTTTCCCAATTCCTTCTGGATTATCAGAAAAGCTGATCTTTAAAACAGGTTTAAAGACCCCAAAAGGAAGGATTGTGTTATATATATAGCTATGTACACAGGACTACTGTCCAGAATGGGGTAAGTGGAACTAAGCAACTAGAAAAGCAACTGAGGTGCTGAAATGGCACTAAGAAATTGTGGGTTCAATGGAATCGATTTCCTCTGTGATCTTAGAGAAATCATATCGGGTCTGATGTTCACTAACACTGAAGCATTTTAACATCATGGGAGAAATGAAAAGTGAGTGTAAATGTAATATATACTCACTTCATGGCCCGTTTATGCTGCCAGAGTAGTGGAAAGCAAATTTAGTGCAAATGAGAATCACACATTTTATCTTTCTATGACTCAGTTCTGCATCTGTAATACAGAAGTTAATAAAACTGTCTGACTCCCTCTCTCTCTCTCTTTTTTTTCCACTACTTATCAGCCCTGCTTATGTGGCCTATGAGCTCCTCAGTGCAGGAACTGTCTCTCACAATATCTTTGTAAGTCACTTGCTCAAGGCCAGCTTGATCTAAGCTGGTACCTTTGGGTGCAGTTGCAGTGAACCTGCTAATAACAAAGTCCCCTCAACCAGCACAGGGATTCCTTTGCAATTGAGGAGATCACCAACACGAGAAACTTAGGTGGGACTCTTCATTCATTCTTTATTTTTTCCTTCTCCAGGTTTTGGTTCTTTGGTGGTTTGGTTTGGTGTTTTTGGGGGTTTGGGTTTGGTGGGGGTTTTTTTTGTGTGACAGTTCTAAGGATCTAAGAGACACTTTTGAAGCTGCTGAAAACGACTTGCTCACAGGTTGACACCCTGCCAGCAGTCATAACAAACCCTGAAATTGGTATTTTCACCCTCATTTGGATGATCAGGTGTAAATATAAATTTTAATTATTTACATAATTAAGTCCGTAATTTGCTGCCCATCAGAAATGTTTGACGATATTTTGGTGCCATCTGTTTCCTAATTGAACTTAATCTCTGAAAGATGCTACAAAAAAAAAAAATTATATCCACAAAATAATAATGACAAACACAAAACAATTCCCACTCTTCTCCTCATAATTACTGCTGTTTTCAGTAATTTCCTAGGGGAAAAAAAAAATTAAAAAAAAAAAAATGAGGTTCAGATGTGCCAAGGTCTCATTTAGAGATGAGCAATGAAACAATAATAAAACTAAGGGCCTAGAAGCAGTGTTGAAGCAAGGGAAGTGAATAGGGAAGGTAGAAGCAGTGTTGAAGCAAGGGAAGTGAATAGGGAAGGTAGAAGCAGTGTTGAAGCAAGGGAAGTGAATAGGGAAGGTAGAAGCAGTGTGGAAGCAAGGGAAGTGAATAAGGAAGGTAGAAGCAGTGTTGAAGCAAGGGAAGTGAATAGGGAAGGTAGAAGCAGTGTTGAAGCAAGGGAAGTGAATAGGGAAGGTAGAAGCAGTGTTGAAGCAAGGGAAGTGAANAGTGAACAGGGAAGATTTGACTGCAGGGATGTCGGTGGAAATAACCAAAGAATCAAAGCAGAATTTGTCACATCATCTCTGTAGGTCACATCCAGAGTTTGTCATGGTCCTCTGACTTTCAAATGCATTAAAAATGCACTTGAGCCTTTAAAAAGGTTCTGAACTTGTGTGTAAGAAGAGCAGAGGTGAAAGCAGAGGTGCAATCGCAGGCCTGAAAAGAAAACATTAAAATACTAAGAAAGTATTTGGACATAATTACTGTGTGCAGTTCTGGAATACTCAGCACATAAAGGACGTTGAACTGTTGGAGCAGGTCCAGAGGAGGACCACAAAAAGATACTCAAAGGGCTGCAGCAGCTCTGCTCTGAGGACAGGCTGAGAGAGTTGGGGCTCTGCAACCTGGAGAAGTGAAGACTTCCAGGAGAACTTAGAGTAGCCTTCCAGGATCTGAAGGGGGCTACAGGAAGGCTGGGGAAGGATTATTGACAAGGTCTTGAAAGGACAAGACAAGGGGCAATGGGTTTAAACTGGCAGAGGGGAGATTTAGACTGGATGTTAGGAGGAAGTTCTTTACAGTGAGGGTGGTGAGGCACTGGAACAGGTTGCCCAGGGAGGTTGTGGATGCTCCCTCCCTGGAGGTGTTCAAGGCCAGGTTGGATGAGGTCTTGAGTGACCTGTGGTAGTGGGAGGTGTCTCTGCCTATGGCAGGGGGTTGGAACTAGATGATCCTTGAGGTCCCTTCCAACCTTACCATTCTATGATTCTATAAAAACTACACCTGTATGAAATGTTTGTTTCTGTGCAAGCAGAGCAAGGAACTTCTCAAAGGCAAATCCTGGCTTTAATGGGTCAGGTCACTGTCCAGCAGCACAATCATACTCCAGGCAAAATCATACAACTGCTTTGGTCCATGAAAACAAACTGGAAGGTTGAAATTGTAAATAGTGTCAGGAAACTTGTCCCCAGCCCTTGTCCCTACCCTTTGAGTGTAAAGATGGATTGTGACCAGCTCTCATTCTCGCTGGGTAAATCCCTTCCTCAGCTTATTCTGAATGCTGTTTCCAGGACCCACATTGACAATTCCTGTAACTGAGCACTGAGTTGTAAAACAACCAGAACATGATCATTTAAAAAAATGGATCAGTTTGTCAAGCTTCAGGGGAAAAAAAAGGAGCTCATCTTTGGTCTAAGTCTGGCTTAAAGGTTTAGGTTAGTAGTTACTTTATCACTTACCTTGTAGAAACATAACATTCTTACTGATTGAGATGTCAAAATCAAGGATCATCTGATGGCTCCCAGCAGACCTATATAAAATTGGTGTACTCAAATCAATTGGCTTTGCTGGAATTGAAAGAACTAGCTGTCAACCCCATATGGTGCCCATTTGTTCATGTGGACAGACTCCAGACATCGCACCAGTGCTGTTAAAGGTAGCAAAAGATTTCCATGGGAGAGACTTGCTGCCTTTAATTTGGTCACTTTTATGATAGGCAGATGGGGAAGATGACAGATGCAGTTTATTGGTGATATTTGAGGGAAAGCACAAAAATCACAGAATTGTCAGGGTTGGAAGGGACCTCAGAGATCATCTAATTCCACTCCCCCTGCATGGGCAGGGACACCTTCCACAAGATCAGGTTATAGAATCATAGAATCATAGAATGGTAAGGTTGGAAGGGACCTCAAGGATCATCTAGTTCCAACCCCCTGCCATAGGCAGGGACACCTCCCACTAGTACAGCTCACTCAAGGCCTCCTCCAACCTGGCCTTGAACACCTCTAGGGAGGGAGCAGCCTCAACCTCCCTGGGCAACCTGTGCCAGTGTCTCACCACCCTTACTGTAAAGAACTTCCTCCTAATATCCAGTCTAAATCTTCTCTCTGTCAGTTTAAACCCATTGTCCCTTGTCCTGTCATTGCAAGACCTTGTCAATAGTCCCTCCCCAGCCTTCCTGTAGGCCCCCTTCAGATGTTGGAAGGCTACTATAAGGTGTCCTGGAAGCCTTCTCTTCTCCAGGCTGAAGAGCTCCAACTCTTGTAGCATGTCCTCATAGGAGAGCAGCCCTCTGAGCACCTTCTTGGCCCTCCTCTGGACCTGCTCCAACAGTTCCATGTCCTTCATGGTTATGGTGAAGAACTTCTTAACATCTAATCTAAATGAGCCCCCCTCTAGCTTGGATCCATTCCCCTAAGTCCTATAACTACCTGACACCTTAACAAGTTGTTCACCAGCTTTCTTGTAGACCTGGAAAGCTGCAATAAGGACTCCTGCAATAAGGTCTCCTCAGAGCCTTCTCTTTTCCAAACTGAACAACTGCAACTCTCTCAGCCTGTCCTCATAGGAGAGCAGCTCCAGCCCTCTGCTCACCATTGTGGCCCTTCTGTGGACACGTTCCAGTTCTCAAATGTATGTCTGTGCATGTAGGGACAGTTATGTGGAGCTTCTGCTGATATATTCCAAGTGCACTTTAATGATGATGGAACCCAGAAAAGATCAATATTTTTTCTCTTGTGTCACAAAACAATCATCATGCTCAAAGAAACTCTAAAATTGAGTAGCTAATGAGTTTGATAGGAAAGCCATGTCACCGCCTCTGTAGTCACATTAACTTTCCAATTTCTTCTCTTTTAATCTCTCCTTTCAATTGTGCATGAAGAAATCTGCTCAATTTAGTCTCAGCCTAAAGGGCTTTTGTTGTGGCTCTTTTTGTTGTCGTGGTCGTCGTTATTTAATTTTCAGGAATGCCAGCAGATCTCTCTTTGAATTATTTGAGCTTGGAAACAAATGTACTTTCCTCATATATTCTAATCAAACATTTCACATTTTGAATTCTCACAAAAAAAGGGAAAAAAAACAAAAAAAAAGGCAGATCATAATGGACTTGCCAAACTGTCGCATTTTGTAAAGGTAGTTGTGACATAAAAATTAAGTCAAGCTTGAAGAAAATTGGACGAATGGTTGTAAAATTAATAACACCTAAACCAGGAAACTGTGAGTTTACAAATTGTGACAGTTTCTGCCAGTTCAAATATTTGAATGTATGTTCATAAGCAATTTCCCTTGATGTAGGCTGGCAAAATAATTACTTAAGTTTATCATTCTAAAATTATTAAAACAATATTTCATCAAATGTATTTAACTCCTGATAAAATCTATCAAGCAAGCCAAGTTGGGTTTTTTTTCTAACCTCGAATCCTTCCAAATAGTAGATTCTGCCAAAATATTGTAAGGGGTTTTTTTTTAATATAATTTAAGAAGCTTAAGATACTGTAAGCCCTTAGAGCAGTTTAAGAGGCTTACTGTAAACTCCCTAAAACTGCAGAGCAATTTAAGCAGTCAGAGCACCCCCAAGGTCCACACCCTTGCCTGGAGTAAAGTGGCACAAGGCCACTGCTTTCAAAAGGGCTTCAGCACTTTTCCTCTGCCAGGAATCTGTCCCTCAGTCTTTAGAAGCCTTAAGCTTCTTTGGGCCTTACATGGACAAGGCAAACCAGCACTCCAGCAAGCCCTTGTCAAGGCACTTTGAGTTACTGTGCACAACAGTACATCCTGAGTTCAAGCACAACAGACACTGTGGATGTTTTCTGAGTTTTTAAACTAGATCAGTTGTTTAATGTCCAAAGTGTAGAAACCAACACAATCCATAGGGTTGCTCCTCAAGCAGAAAGAGGCATTAAGAGTGGCAGAGTACTGAAGAGGGTGTCTCAAACAGAAGACTTGCTATGGTTGCATAACACAATTCTTATTCTTGAAGACTTTACTTCCTGCAACCTGGGTCTTGTGTTAAGGGCACAATATAAGAGAAAATTAACTCATAATGGAAGCAGTTTCTCAGAGTAGTTCTGGCATCCTCCTGTTCCCTTAGCAGCACTCTTCACTGTGATGGTATGTAGACACATCACACTGTAGGTTTTCAAGCCTCAGCATTCTCTATGTGGACACAAAGTTACTTCTGGATTTGCAGGTCCAGAGTGGTTTTGCTTAGCTCACCATGACCTTTTGCAGATTCTAGTGTGCAGCTCCCAGAAGGGATACTCAGCTCATTCTGTACACAGTTAATGGTATTAGTAGACATCTGTAAAGCAATAATGGAATTTAGCGTGCCCATCACACATGCATACTCCTTGAGCTTTGACCTGACAGCTGCACCTCCACGTAGGATAAACTATAATATTCAATTTTCCAATTCAGTCTGAAACTTAGTTATGAACTTGGACTTTGTCTCTGGGATTCATCTCAGTTCCAAAATGGGAATTCAGACACTAGAAAGTGCTGATTCAGCTAGTCAAGACATACCTGGGTGGGAAATGAACTAATGAAGTAAACTAAGACCTAGTACCTAAAATGTCCTTAGTCTATGCAGAGTTCCCAGGCTTTCCAGTCCTTGATTCAAACTGCCTTAAATCAAGGACAAGGACTGTGAAAGCACAATTTGCTAGGGAGGAAACCATTCCCTCTATGATCAGGGCTGAGCATAGAAAACCTTTCTTGTCCTTCTAGAGAGTGGTAGGGAACCATAATGGGAGCCAGCAAACACCTTCACTCCATGTATGCCCAGAGGCTGGATGCCAATTCAATTTCAACCAAGATCTACAGCCATTGGAATGACAAATCTTTCCTTAACACTCTTATTAAATCCTAATCTCAATCTTATTCATCATTATTAAGGTATGAAATTGGGCTGAATATTTAAATAGGGTGAAATAAAAAGACAGAGAGGTATTTGGGGTATATGAAGTGGGGGGGAAGAGAAAGATTTAAAGAGACAACTTGAATTCCCTTCATGAGTTGAAGAGTAATCTGTCCAGATTCAGCAACTGATAGAGGCAAAAGATTTTCAGACATAGTTGAAAAGAAAAAAGAAAAAAAAAAAAAGGAAAATAAAGGGGGGGAAAAGGAAAATAAATTACCTGTTAGAATCTGAACTTGTAATATTAGTCTTTCAAAGACTTCTTAGTAAAGAGACAGGGATGAAGGGAGGAGAGTGTGGAACAGAGACTAAGGACACATGAAGAATAGATGATTTGAAGGATTAAATGTACCAAGGTGGTTTAAGAGATATTGAAATATGAATTCACCAAGGTGTCTGTTTGGCCCAGGATAAATGTGGTGGTAAGGAATGGTCTGCATTAGCTGGGTCTATGGCAGTGAACTCCTGTCTATTGCCTTGCACCACAAGGGAGTGTGAAATGCTTTTAAAATTCACAGCAATGACATTACCTCTGATTTACCTTTTACAAGAGACTCAGCACCCACACTGAACACCTTCCCAACTAGGATTTTTTATAACAGAGATATCCTGGGTTTGAAAACATTGGAACAAGAAAGGAGTTCAGTTTTAGCTGCTTAACCATGGAACTAGACCTTGAGACTGACTTTCTCCATGGGGGACCAGGTTATGGTCACAGCTTCTCCAGCCCTCTGTGACTCTCAGTATCAACCCACTGCCAATCCCATCTTCAGACAGTTTTGCTGATATAAGGGAGATCACAATCTGCTTCACAAGGAAGGGATAATTTTTTGCATTTAAAAATAAATATTCAGATCTGGAGCATTTCATGATGCAGGGTGACCCACACCATCTGCTCCTTCTGACAGTGCTTGGGAAGCCTGCAGGTCTGCTTTTCAAATCACATTACACATATATAATAGTTCGGTTTTCTTTTTTACTCATTGTGCCTTTCCCTTTTTTTCTGGTTGCATTTTCAAATGGGACCAATTCAGAGGACTAATTCCTACTCCCTTCTCACAGTTTCTGCCTACCCAAAATAATTCATCCAGCTCACTGAAGATTTGTGCATATCCACAATCTGTATCCCAAAATGCTAAAACAATCTATTTAACCTTTACGCCAGCTAATGCATACATTAGAACAAGGACCTATATATGAACATAAAAATGTGAGAAATTGAAACTCACTGACATAAAATCAAAGAGCCTGGCCATAAAAGGTGTCACTTTTATGTGATTATCTTGCCAATATCTCCATGTTGCTGAACTAAATCAAACTGCAATTTTTCCCACATGTATTGCATTTAATGGAGTCCGTTAATGGCAGCGATTCCTTATAGATCTCCGTGTAATGGAAGAATGGTTTCTTGTGCCATAACACTGTGGAAACTGAACCCCACACACACACACTGCCATATATCTTAGGAGTCTGACCTTATATGACTTGCTGTGTTAGGCAACACCGAGCACTGCTTTAGCTAAGGCAATCCTTCAGGAAGATGGAAAGGCACTTCAAGGAACTCGCTGCTGCCAAAAGCTAGAGCAGACCATGGCCAAATACTGAATACTCCAGCTTCCTCCTCTGGCTGAACTAGAAACTGTGTGTTGCTGAACTCAAAAGAATGTGTTGCTGAGCTCAGGAGTTGTATTCGTGCACACTGTTACTGCAGACTTTGGTCCCCAATTTTTTTGCAACAAGGGTCTCTAGCAGTGACATTGTTTTCTCTTTTTTTCCAGCAGCATGGATTCATTTCTTTGTAGAACTGAACATTACCTTGTTGGGGGAAAAAAACAACCAGCCAAAAAAAAAAAAAAACAACAAACAAACAAAAAAGCAAACCAAAAACCCCCAAAACAAACAAACAAAAATCCAACAAACAAATGAAAAAGCAAAACCACGAGCTCAAAAAGTGGAGGCTAATTTTCACATCTCAACTTTATAGACAGGGAAGTTGAAATTATTTCCTCCTCTTCACACAGAAAACCAATGTCAGAGTCAAGGAGAAGAACCCAAGCAGCACTATGTTTTTGCTCATAGGTAAGACTATCTCCATGTACCTTTAGCTCCCTGTTTCCACTGTGCTATATCTATATTTGTAGAAAGCAGAAAACACAAAGTGGAGGATGTGCTGATCACTCCACACAGCTCATAAACTGGGAAATCCATGACCAGAGCAGTTAGGGCTGCTCCTCTATCTCAACATCCTGTGTGCCCTGCAGAATCTCTTACACCCACAGAACATTGTGTTCCAGCAATGCTTACTTGCTGTGTGACTGCAAGTCATGCCTTGAGTATGGGCAGTGGGAGCAGAGTTTGTAGAAGGAAAATGTTTCCATCCTGTACCAGAACAAACATAACATTTTTGAGGGTCACTTTCTACTGTTGGTCCTTTCTTCTCCCTAAAGAAAATTCTCCCTCTTGAAGGCTGTTGAAATCAATGCAGTGGCAGCCCAGATTAATTGGACATCCACATGCTATTTTTTAAAATTATGTTATTAGAAAGGTTTTACTCACTGTTGTTTCAAAATCCCTAGGAACATGAAAATTCCATTTTCCCTGCATCTATTCATCTTCATTAACCACGTGCTGATTTTTTTATTCTTCCCTGCTCTTGATAGGAACACCAGGCCAGTGCAGCTCTCTTTTATTTCACTTTGGTACCAGTAAGAACTGGAGATTTCTGTGCCAGTGTTGAGATCTGTAAGGTTGTATCAATCAAGAGTGGGATCATCACTATTATTTTAGCAGCCTTCCAGGTCATTTTGAGTTGTTTGGGTTTTTCTGGTTTTAAAACACTGGATTATTTATTTGGTTTTGATTGCAACAAACAATGTCTGCTGTCCAGAGTAATATTGTTCAAAATCATTAGTGTCAGGAGATAGGCAGATAGATAGGTAGGTAGGTAGGTAGATAGGTAGGTAGATAGATAGATAGATAGATAGATAGATAGATAGATAGATAGATAGATAGATAGATAGATAGGTAGGTAGATAGATAGATAGGTAGGTAGGTAGGTAGGTAGGTAGATAGGTAGGTAGGTAGATGCAAAGGGAATAAGACACTAAACCATGTATTTTAAAATCATTTTCTGAAGTAAGACTACTTTTGAGAGGAAAAAGTAAAGACTGGAAGTGTGTAAGTACCAGTGTTCTACTTAGGAATGCCTAAGCAATTATGTAATGGCTAATTCAAAGTTTCATTCTTTCTTTCTCTGCAGCACAAATCACAGTCAATTTTTAGCTTGCAATTAAGAAATCTTCAAAAGTCTCCAGAACCAGAAATTCTTCCCCAAGAAGTTTTCCCTCATGTCAGTGTTCAGGTGGTTATATTGGTTTAAAGTATTTTCAGAAACCACCAGAAAGAACTGACCGGTTTTAGCTTGGGTTTCTCACCAGATTGTAACATCCTACATCACATGAGCCAGAGACACTGACTCAGCAGGACTGCAGAGTAAGAAATGCTTTGTTCTTGTGTGGTTTACATGATGTGCAAAAAAAAAAAAAGAAAATAGACCACTTAGTTTTCTGAAAAACAGTGCTTTTCCAAGTTCATTTTTGATCTTTAATTAATTGATTACTCATTTGAAATATAAATGCCACTTTCTATGCCATCTACCTCTACACCATCTCTACCTCTTATTGCTAGGGGGGAAGAAAACCAACAACAAAACCGAACAAAAAAAGGAGGTGTTGTTTTGTTTTGTTTTGTTTTTATTTATTATTCCCTATAGGCTTCCACAGTTTGGGATTTTAGAAGGAGCCACTTGCCTAGGAGCTGTGTTTTGTGGTTGTCCAGCAATATGATACTTGGCTGCTACTTCAGTTGTCATCCCCAGAGATGTTCTGTCCCACTCCAGTCCTACAGCCCTCCTTGTGGTCACTGGTAGTCGAGAGTGCAGAAAATGTTTCCCTTTTGGTAATGTTAGTGTGAGTTTGGTACTAATCTTCTGAAATATCCCTCAGATCATCTAGTCACCTCGTGGGAAAAGGGAGTAAAGAAGTTTCATCTGCCCTAGTTTTCCAGAGCGAGCCCACTTCCATCCTCCCACTGCACCCTACATATCCCCACAGAGCAGAAACACAGCAGCTGTAGCCCAAAGGTGCAGCAAAGGAAATGCAAATTATTTTTTTTCCTCTTTTTTTAGACTATTAAAACCGAGAGGAATATATGATTTTTCCCAATCCCTTGAGGTCTTTTTGGTGGAAGATGGAGATGAGATTCAAAAACAGATCATGACAGGACTTCTCCCACAGAAGTGTTAATCTGTGGATGAGGGTGAGGGCAGCGAGGATGAGGTGTAGGGGCTCAGAGACATGGGCAGTGCTGTGTGCTCTCTGAGGGGGGTGCCCCTTCCACACTGGCAGTGTGGTTTAGCTATGTCCTGAAAGGCACCATGTAATTTTATGGTGCCATAAAAAGGATAATTATACTAACAGGAGTTAATAATTCTAAAAGCTTTGTGACCTCTTTGGTCATCTTGGCTCAGCTTCAGCCTGGGTGGTTTCCTTTTNTGGTGAGTAGAGTTGGCAACCACTGTTAAGAGGCCAAACCCTCAACTGCTGTAACTCAGCCTGGTTTCATTGAAGGCAGCTGAGCTATGTTGAGCTCTGCCTCTGCAAATCTGGCACCTGCATCTGCATCTGCATCTGCATCTGCACCTGCACCTGCACCTGCACCTGCTCCTGCTCTTGCTCTGACAGAGACCTGACAAGGACCAGGCCTTACCAAAGACCCTACAGATTGGGACTTTCAGCCATTACAACCTGATCCTTTCACCTCAGACCCCGAGAGCAGAGGCAGGTAAAAAGGGGTCCTTGCCCCAGAACGAAATGGGGTTCATTTGGTTTGGTTAGACTGCTTTAGTTTGGGCTGGGCTGATTTGGTTTGGTTTAAGTGCTTTGGTTTGGTTAGACTGCTTTGTTTTGGGTTAGGTTGATTCGGTTTGGTTTAACTGCTTTGGTTTGGGCTGGGCTGATTTGGTTTGAGCTGGGCTGCTTTGGTTTGATTTAACTGCTTCGGTTTGGTTTAACTGTTTTGGTTTGGTTAGACTGCTTTGGTTTGGGCTGGGCTGGTTTGGTTTGGGCAGGGCTGGGCTGAGTCAAACCAAGTGGGGCTGGGCTGGGCTAAAGGCAGAGAGTGCCTCTGTGACAGCACACCAAGAGCTGAATCAAGCCATTGGACTTCTGTGATGATGTTTTGCAGACTTGAAGAAATGTAAAAATCTGACATGCTTTACCCTGGTATCTCAGACTGCATTGTCCTACTTTTTGTCCTCTGCAGTGTCTTTTGAGCCACCCTTGGGTGTAAATGGGCTTCTGAACTGAGCTGAGCTATCTAACAAAATCATCTTAAGGAAACAAATAACTGCACAGGCTGCCTGGTTTATTGGTACTGAAAAACAGATGCAGTTTGGTTAATAGCGAGTGCCAGAGTCCTCATTTGTTCTATTATGAACAAATCAGAGGACACAGCAATAGGAGTGTAAAACCCACCTGTGCTTTACAACATGATGATTTTAACTGCCACATCTCAGTGATCAGGCATGTCACTGATAAGAAGTTTCTCTTAGTTTCTTTGTGTCAGTGTACAGATAGAGCAAAAACTGGCTTAAACTTCTTCCTACCATCCACTGCACCACCATACTACATATAAACCAATGCATTCAACAACAGCTCTCCTGGTGCATGTGGCCTTGGGAGAAACATTGCAGCAGAACCAAAATGATTGATTCCAGCAGATGACCTCACCTCTCTTGCTCTCAGTTTCTGTGCTGAAAACAATACACTGGGCATTAGGATTTTGTTTTCAAAAAAGAGGTTTGCACTGAAGTGCTCAGAGGTGGCTCTCAAAAAGGGAGAGGTATGGCATTATGAGCAAGAACTGTGCTTGGAACAGGGAGAGGCATGGCATTATGAGCAAGAACTGTGCTTGGTACAAACAGGGAGAGGTATGGTATTATGTGCAAGAACTGTGCTTGGTACAAACAGGGAGAGGTATGGCATTATGAGCAAGAACTGTGCTTGGAACAGGGAGAGGTATGGCATTATGAGCAAGAACTGTGCTTGGAACAGGGAGAGGTATGGCATTATGTGCAAGAACTGTGCTTGGTACACATTGCTGTCACTACAGGTGATAACTGGTTTCTGTTTCACCATCTTCTCTAGACAAGGTTCATTCAAATGTTTATATAGATGCATTAGAACCTGTGCACACAGACATCCACATGCTAGTATGTGTACATACATACATATATAAAATCAACAGTGAAGATCAGTTTGTTCAAAACACAGACCTGAGGAGATTAAACTTGTTCCAATGCCCAGGCAGTAGCTTGACCCCTGTGATGTTGCTCCCTAAATACGTTAATACAAGATCAGAAACAGGCCCCAGCCTTCTCTGAGAAAACCCTTGGAAAGGATATTGACATCAGTGCCTTGTACCAGCACAACCTAATCTACATTACCTCTTAGCATGAAGAATCAGAACTCAAAACAGTCCGCTCTGGTGTCTTTAGATGGCAAAGTGTTTCAAGAGAAAGGAACTGTGTGCAAAAGCCTAATAAAACTGTTAGGCTACTGCATTTGTGTTCTGCACTCAGTTTGCCTGCATTTTGCATCTCCTAAGTGCTGTTGCAGCAAGTTCCACTGTGAGGTGCTCCTCACCCCACATGTTGGTGACAAGTCCTGAGCCAGCACCTCACTAGCATCCCTGGCTCCTCAGCCAGAGGCAAAGCCTGCTGGAGGTGGGGAGGGGTGCAGGAAACCATAGCACAGTGTGCTGGTTTGAGGCTAATTGGAATATTTTAATGGAGAAAATTATATTATAGGCTGTGAAGAGAAAACAAGGATGATTTCTGCTTCACTCATACACTTGCTGAGATGTATAAGAATAAGAACACAAACATAGATAAGACAGTCTCATGGAGAGTCTTGAGCTCTTTGTTTTTGGTCTTGGCCTCTCTGCTGAATAACTTAACTTACCACTTTCCTTCTAACCCCCCTGGCTGATCCTCCAAATTCATCTTGTGCATAAGCCAAAACCTTGGGGTAAGGTAGAGGGGTGGGAAGAAAGTGGAAGGGTGGTTGGGAGCCCCTCCTGGGGTCTCTGATTTCTGGGAGGGGAGTTGTGTTTCTGTATTACCTTTAACTTGTATATTTTTGTAAATATTCCTGTGTATTGTGTATGTATCTGCTTGTATATTGTGCTAAGCTCTAAATAGAGCTTCATTTCTTAGCTGCAACTGAGTCTAGTCTGGGTCATTTTACAAAGTGGGGGGGGACGGAGAACTCCCAAACCATCACACACAGACTGAGGTTCTTGGGATTGAGGCTAGAGGACAGTAGAGAGGACAAAGCAAATATTAGCCCAGATTTCAGCAGCTGCAGGTTAAACTGGGAATCAAAAGAGGAAAATTTAAATGGGATGGATGCTACTGCTCCTGAGCTGAGCAACACTGAAGCTGCATCCCTCTCTTTCCCTCTCTCTCCTTTCTCTCACTCTGTCTGTGGTCTGTACAAACAGTTTGATGTATATGTCTTTTTGGCACAAATCACAGTGTCCTGTGATTCTTGATTATAATTATAATAATGGGTTTCAGAAAGCCTGCAAGTGGGTCTGGGAATTATAATAAGGGTTTAGGACAGTTATGTTGTTTAGATGGTTTATTGTTTGTTGCATATTAAACCAAGTTTAGCAGCAGAGCTGGTATTGGAAGAAATTGCAAAATACACAATTACATGCAAACTAGGAGAAAAAACCACCTCTCTTCTTGAGAGACAGACTCGCTCATAGTGCCAGCTCCACCCTTTGAGCAGGGGTTGAAGCAGACACAGATGGCTAGTTCTGTTCTGGTGGCACTCCATTGCATTTGCCTTGTCTGAATTTCCATTCCTACAACCTTCTCTTAATTTGCCATGAGAAAAAATATGTATCAGATCCTTTTTTTTTCCTTCACGTTTCACTCATCTCTCTTTATGATTAGCCTTGTTTAAAGCATCCAGCCATGCAAAAACTCCACTGAGTCATGCAGTTCCCATTACAACCAAAGCAGAATTATTCCCAATGATAGCATCTTTTTCCTGCATTTTTTTTTTACCAAGATCCTTCATTTCCATTCACTCATGTGACCAGATTTCCACCTTTTCCCTTGTGAAATTATTTTATAGTTTAACAGTTACCTGTAAATTGTGGCCAAAAGCTTCTGACACCCACCTGCCTCAGAGTTGGCTCCAAGTGACTGCTACACGACCTTGAAAAGCCCTCTGATTGCAAACGTGGGCTCTCTAGGCTCTGGATGGAAACAGAGGCCCTCAGAGATGATGCAGAGAAATAAGTGCATGGATTTTCTTGTCTTTGTTCATGGTTGTGACAGATAGACTGAAACCCAAGCAAGGGACTCTAGAGCTTGCAGGATTTTGTGCCTGACTGAGCTGGAGGATTTGAGGTTGCGCTCGGGCCCAAAGTGAGCAGCCTGCAGCCAAACCTGCCAGGCTGCGATAGGACTGAGGGGTGGAACCGAGCACCGGCGCTGGGGCTCAGCAGAGGCTATGCAATCAATAGAATTACCCTAGGCTGACTCCATCCCTCTGAGATGATTTCTGCATGCCTCAGAGCTGCAGCTTTTCTTGGTTTGGAATGGGGAGAAGGAAAATACAGAGATAATAATGAACAAAACCCATCCATCTTCCTCCCGAATGTGTTTTCCAAGGCTGCATCTCAATGTCTCCCCATCCTACAGCCAACTGCTGTCAGATCCCTCTCAGAGAGAGCCAGCCACAAGCACCACTGCCTTCCCAGCCTCTGCACACTGCATGTTGATCATGTTCCTCTCCTTTGTTAACACAATTGCCTTCACCTTTACATAAATCAGATTTAGAGAACACATTGCGTCTCAGAAGCCTTGGGACACCTCGAGGCCTCTCAGTTCAATGGAGCTCATTATGGAAATCAGCTAAATGCTGAGCAGAGAGATAAGTGCTAACTGTTTACCAAACCCCTCCACCAGAGATATACAGCAAGAGCTAATGGGAGTTCATTTGCAGCCTTACTCAGTCATTCAACCCTCTTTATCTGCTCCTTCCACTAATCTACTGGGAGAGATGCACAAGTTTACATGAAAGATCTTTCTGTGTAGCTCCCATTGGATGGGCAGGGTAGGGAAAGGGACAAGAAGGAGGTGAAGTTATGGCATGAGGAACCAAATCAAGTCAAAATCCAAATGCTCAGCTCCAAGTGTTCCTGAAAGTTACTGGTATTATCAGCTTTGTGGTCAAACCTCAGTTTAACTAGGGATTAACTGAAGGAAATCTCCACTCTCCAGTGCCTACAGAGTGTGAGTCTCTCCTGAGGTTTAATGGCACAGCAGTCAGTTGACAGGATAAGAAAGAAGGACTGTGAGGAGGAACAGTATAGCTCTGGCTTGTGAGGGACACATGTAGCTGTTGTCCAAGGTACAGCAGTCAGTTAACAGGATGAGAAAGAAGGACTGTGAGGAGGAACAGTATAGCTCTGGCTTGTGAGGGACACATGTAGCTGTTGTCCAAGGTACAGCAGTCAGTTGACAGGATGAGAAAGAAGGACTGTGAGGAGGAACAGTATAGCTTTGGCTTGTGAGGGACACATGTAGCTGTTGTCCAAGGTACAGCAGTCAGTTGACAGGATGAGAAAGAAGGACTGTGAGGAGGAACAGTATAGCTTTGGCTTGTGAGGGACACATGTAGCTGTTGTCCAAGGAGACAGAACATCATGACTAATAGGAAATGGGGATGTAGAATACTCCCAGCTGTAGGAGTGGGGAATTCTTTTCTGGAAGTATTTTTCAGCCTGGTCTGTCCAGAGCTAAGAGCAGGCAATCAGGAGGAAGATGTAGATGAAGATGTTTCTGCAGGTACCTCCTGTGTGTGGAAGGAGGTCCTCATAATGGCAGCATTAGAAAGCCTGGTTGTACCTGTACAACACATAAATCCCAGCTAGCTCTAGAGCAGGGGTTTTTTTTGTTTTTTCCCAAAACATTTTTAACTTAGGATTGTGAAAATTTACCAGCTGGGGAATGGTTTTGACTCACTCCTCAACTCCATATTTTTTTAACTTTTAGAATTGTCAAAACATTTTCTTCTGACATTTTCCCTGAAAAATGCCAATTTTTCACTTCAAGACAACTTTCCAGTTTTAAATTAGTACAGAATTATTAATGCCACGACTTAAAAATAAACAAAGACTTCTGTTACCTTTTAACTATTTAATGATGGAGGGGAGGGAGCTGTTCAAACACCAGATTAAAAACATTTTCCATATCTCAAAGTGAAACAGCTCTTCAGATTACAGGTTTGCTAAGGTTTCAGAGATGCTGGTTTCTTGTCTTAATTCAAGTGAGGAAACCATTTCTATGGTTTTTTTGCAAAGAGGAATGCCACTTTCAGCTCAAAGAGACTCCTTTTATGGAACTAGCCATAATTTCTGCCTGTCCACCATGAAGAAGTCAGAGGGAGTATGATATATGATACCTGTCCTTGACATACCACCTCCTATTGAAGGAGTGAGTAAAAGTACCTGCTTTTTTTCCAAGAATAACCTCATTAGAATGCAAGCAGACTTCTCAAACTAAGATCATTTTTCTTTCTGTTGTCCCAAATTCCAATACTTTGCCCTTTTCAAGTAATTTTCAAGAGAATAGTTCCGTACTACTGTTGTTTAATGGTTTTAGATTCTTTTTTTTAATTTAATTTTATTTTATTTTACGTCTTGCAAGTTGAACTGCAGTTCTTCCTCAGCTCAGAAAACCAAAACAGAGGTTTTAGCTGCCACAGCTAACCCAAACATTTTGAAATGGTGTAGGATTTAAAAGTCAGGGTAGATTCTCTGCTCTCTGCCTTTGTAATTTCATGCAAGTAGAGAGGGACAGAGAGGGATAAGTGACATGTAGTGTTGCAGTGCTGTATCTAGGTGGGTGAGTTGGATATCCTTGTGTTTTAAGGATGAGTTTGTCTTTACATTCAGGCATAATTTTCTGTTTTAATAGCTGCAAGAGTGATTTATAGACAACACACTTGGAGACAGACACCATAACACCAAAATACCACTGTCTCTGAGATGGAACATGGCAGATATTGACCAAAATACAGCAATGCTTTGCAAGGGTGAGCAGGGAGATTACAGTGGAGTCCTGTGCTTGATTTGAAAATGAAAGATGATTTAATCAGGTTAAACAAAAGTTGTCTGCCTTGAAACTCTACCAAGAAGCTGGGCTGCTGTTTCTAGTCCTCAAAGATACTTGTAGGGAGTCTTGGTGCTCAGCCCATGCCTAGCTGGGCCTGGCAGCAGGGACAGGAATAGATCTGTGAGAAAAGTAATCCATCATGAAACTCCACTTGGGGCAGGAATACTTTACCATTCACCAACTGTTCCTTGCAAATGGTGCATACTCCTAATCAGTTCTCCATCCATTTTTACAGATTAGGTCCCTTACATATTGTGTAAGCCATAACATGATGAACAACCCCAGCAGCTCTCCTGCATTACGTTACAGGAACAACCTGATTCATTTTTACTAGAAGTTCATTTATATTATAAATATCTTTTATTACTTTTAATATATCTTAAGTCGGTAGAACCTCTGCCATTTGTCATTACTTATATCTATTTTCCTGCACAATATAAATTAGAAGGGAAACTATTTGCTTAGTGGACCTTAAGGTATCTCACTCCACCTGATTTGTTACATCTTTTACTTCCAAGGGAATTTTGCTGCTGAGAGTTTAGCATTATGCACTTTGGGAATAGGAAGGAGGCAGAATAAAGACATACAATCAGATATTTGACTTCTGTGTTTTACTGAGCCCTGCAAAGCTCCCCTCGCAAAACATGCAACTAAATGCACTTCACTTAAACACACAGGCCTTGTTGCCAGGTGCTTTGAAACCTTCTCTCTCTACCACCTCAAGACTTGTATCCAAGGACCATCAAAGCTGCTCTTGCCAGCCTAGCTCTTTACAGCAGTGTTAGCTATATGATTAGCTAAGACTTGATCTAAACTTGCAATCAAGTTGTTGAAATAAAGGAATCTTCTAGAGGATTCAGCCAGTCAGAAATGTTTTGCACTAGACAGAAGGGCCAATAGTACTGGCTATAGATTTCTTCCAAGACTGATGTTCTAATTTCTGCAGGGTTTCATGGTGACCTTTGGTGCATTTCATGATCTGGTCCTTTAGCAGGCACTATATTACATCTCAGCCATTGTCCAAATAACATCTTGGGATTATAGCCTGCTGTTAATAAATGTGGTTAATCATCAATAAGAGAGTTTCAGCTATTATACACTGCCGATGCAATTTTATACCTCGCCAATCCAGAGGAATCGGTTCCATTCCGTTTAGATTTGCTGGATAGATTTGGGGCCTTTCAAGGTTAATGTCACTAAATCATCTGCTAATTCTAAAGAATCATTTGAGTACCCCTAGAGAACATTCCCTTTTCATATTTCTAAGTTAGGTCTTAAATACTTGCCTGGCTTTATATAAGCTGCTGGCTTTAGAAGGAAGATTGATACTGTTGCTGCACCAAAGCAAATATACAATGACCTTGATAAGTTGTCTGGTTTATGCATAGGCTGCATAGGATGCATTAACACCACTGAAGTCATCAGTCTCAGACAGCTGGATCTTCCCTCATTAAAATCCATTTCACTAGCAAGGCAGTTGAAAAAAAAATAAAATAAAATTAGAAGTCAGCAAATGTTTGTGGGGAGAAAGAATGTCTGTGCAGAAACCAGCAACAGGGTTTTGTCTGTGCAGAAACCAGCAACAGGGTTTTGTCTGTGCAGAAACCAGCAACAGGGTTTTGTCTGTGCAGAAACCAGCAACGGGGTTTTGTCTGTGCAGGCTGGCTCCATGTAGCTGGTTACCCAAGCAGCCTGCAGCTCAAAGCAGCCTCACCTGCCATCTCAACTCACTCTGTGACCAGGGAAGTGATTGTGCCCCTGTATACAGCATTAGTATGGCCACACCTTGAGTACTGGGTTCAGTTTTGGGCCCCTCACTGCAAGAAAGACGTTGGAGGTGCTGGAGTGCTTCTGGAGAAGGGAAATAAAGCTGGTGAAGGGTCTTGAGAACAGGTCTTGTGGGGCTGTTTAGCCTGGGGGAAGAAGGATGAGAGGAGACCTTCTTGCTCTCTACAACTGGTTGTGGAAAGGTGGATGTTGGTCTCCTGGACCAAATATCAGGTGTTTTATGCAACTAAACAGCCAAACTAATGCCAATGCCCCCCTAAATATGTAAGGTTATAGTCAGCCCAGCAAAGGTCCAGTAGTCACACTAAATGTGAAAAGTCCACAGAGGAGGAAAGAGGAACAGGATCAGAAGGATTCCAAGCAAGAAGACAAACCCAAGGTCCTCAGCAAACTTCCCCCTTTATACTGACAGTGACATTTGTGAGGATACACCTGGGATACACCTGCTGCAAACTCCAGTCAGCTGTGCTGGCTGACTCCAAACTGCTATCAGCCTGCAGACTATGGCTGGGCTAAGATTCTCTCCCAGTAAAACCAGGGCAGGCACCCACAAACCAGGCAGTGTTATCTACCCAACATGCAAATGTATCCCAACCAAAAACTATCCAACACTACAAAAGAGCAGGAAATCACAGAATCATGGTGTTGTTTCAGTGGGAAAAAAAAAACAACCTCTAAGATCATAGAGTCCAAATGTTGACCTGACACCACCATTAAATCATATCCCAAAGTGCCACATTTACACATCTCTTGAACATCCTTCATGCAGATCATTGACAAAGACATTGAACAAGGCTGGCCCCAAAACTGAGCCCTGGGGAGCACTGCTTGTGACCAGCTGCTGACTGGATTTAACTCCTTTCGCCACCACAAATCACCAGTTTGGAAATCAGGCAGGAATGAACTCCTCAGTTTCACAAAAATTCCTTAGCAGGATGATCCAAGTATTCACACACTGCCTCACAGAAGAGAAAACCTCCCACTAAAGGGTACCTAAAGGGAGTAATTTACCCAGAGGCGTGGGGGCTCTCTCAGGGGTATATAGAATCATAGAATCATAGAATCATAGAATGGTAAGGTTGGAAGGGACCTCAAGGATCATCTAGTTCCAACCCCCTGCCATAGGCAGGGACACCTCCCACTAGTAGAGGTTACTCAAGGCCTCATCCAATCTGGTCTTGAACACATCCAGGGAGGGAGCATCCACAACCTCCCTGGGCAACCTGTTNCTGACCCCTGAGGGACACCACTTGTCACTGGTCTCCAGGTGGACATTGTGCCGTTGATCGCCACTCTCTGGGTTCGACCATCCAGCCAATTCCTTATCCAGCGAGTGGTCCATCCATCAAGTCCATGCTTTTCCAGTTTGGTGACCAGGATGTCATGTGGGACAGAGTCAAATGCTTTACTCAGGTCCAGGTAGATGACATCAGCTGCCTTTCCCTTGTCCACTGTCGCTGTGACTTCATCATAGAAAGCCACTAAATTTGTCAGGCAAACCACTAAATTTGTCAGGCAAGCCACTAAATTTGTCAGGCAAATCCACAAAAATTTGTCAGCCATATCCACAAGTGCTCATCAAAGGAAGATGAGGACTTAGTGCTGGGAAGTTTCCTTGGGCTTCAAAGGAATGGCAAGAGCCTCTATTTACAGCCACCCACTTTTTCCCTGAAAGGGTTCTCAAACACTGCAACAGGCTCCCTAGAGGGGTGGTTAAAAGACAGAGGCGTGCTGCTGGAGGACATAGTTTAGCACCAGATTTGGTACAGTTAGATAATGGATGATTATCTTAAAGGTCTTTTCCAACTAAAATGATCCTACAATTCTGTGACTGAGTGTAGATGTGCTAAATGCCAGTGAAGGAGCAAGAGTTGGCTGATGACAGATGAGAAAGTTTGGGTTTGTAGACTCTCATGATGCAGAACTCAACACCAAATTGATGCTCTTCTCCACCTCAATCCATTTCTGGTACATTCAAGCAACAGTGGGAAAGATCTCAGGATGGTGCTTGAGGCTCAGTTCTGTTTCCTCTGTACACTCCTTTGTGACCAGCTCCTGCTGCAGCAGGGCTAACAAGTTAATTATGCCTCATCCTAGATATGCCTGGTAATTGTCTATCAGTGTCAGACAACTACAAACATGGGGAATGATATATACAACAAGACATAATATACAATCAGACAATCCTCTCTGCATTTTTGGGGAGGATACATATTCATTCATGGCAATGGAATAAAGATTTTGTAATCAAAAATAATTAACCAAAAATATATATTTCAGATGAATAAAGTACAGCATTTAGCATCCCTTCTCTAGAAAATGTCCCAACATTCAGAACAGCCTGTGAGGACTTTAGTGACTTTTAATCTGCACATGAAGAGTATCAACCTTCCAGGAAACCCTCTCACACCTTCCCACCAGGCATTGCAATAAGTAGTAGGAACCAGAAAGCTTTTCTCTTCTGCTTCTTGCTGACTTCCCTGCTTGAAAGAATGGCAATTACTCCTATGATGTTTTATTTGCAAAGTATTGTGAATCTGATCTATTAAACTTATTTGCAAATTGTTTCACCAGTTCCACAAAGAGGATCTATAATGGAGGAAGCGGGAGGAGAAAATTGGCAAATAACGCCGTCAAAACCCTGTAACATCAATGGAATGAATTACCTGGCAAATGCTGTTTGACTAGTTCCAGTGTGATTGTCACAGGCAGAGCCTGAAATCTCATCCAGGCAGGAGCAACCTATGGAGTGTGATTGCTGTCTAGAGGGTTCCGGATAGCTGGAGGACGAGGATTGGCCTGCAGAGGTAAAACTCCAGCTCTGAAGGCAATACAGGCTCCTTTTTCAGAGTGTTGTGGGAATAAAATACCTACTTGCAGAACTGCTGTTATTAGTCACTGGTATTGTTCATAATGCATTAGGTGTGGTGCTGAGGAAAAAAAAAAAAAAACCCAGTCACCAGCATTTCCCTCGCTCCCCTCGCTGAAGGATAGCAAGGAATGCAATTTGGTGGCTAAATGCAGTTCGTTTATCTCCTGCCTTTAGCCAACAAATTTATCACACACATTAATATCAGAAGAGGTTAGAGTTCAGTGAATGAAACATTTGTTTTCCTCTGCTCTCTCTATAAATAAACTCTCCCACTTTCTGGACGTGTTTTTACAAAGCGAGAGAGAGAAACAGACATGTTAAAGAGATAGTTCTGTGTGTGTGCTGGGGGAGGCTTTGTGCAAGTTAAAACGGTCCCACAGCAGACCTCTGTGACTCTGACTGCATTAAATCTTCTCTCTTTTTACCCCTCTCTCCTGTTTCGTTGTCTCGTAGTTATTAGTCAGCCCGACATTTTTTATCTCTTGGAAAGATGCTTTAGCTCATATCCAATGTAATCATCTCAGGGTTTTCTACTTTAGTCCCCAGAGGCCTGCAGAAATGACATATCTTTAACTGATTAACAAAGCAATACAAAATGCTAAGAAAAATGGCTTTAGTTTCAAACTTCCATTAACTCCTACTGTGCCTGTTTGATTGGGAACAGTTTGTTCCCCAGTTTAAAGCCAAGCTATAATTTCTTCTCTAGTGCCATCACCTCTTTTCAGCAGTGGTTTGGCATCTGTCTCTATTATAGCCATGTCCCACTGAAGCAGACACCACACTTCTGAACTGGACCAGGGGCTCTATGTTCATCAATGTCTGCGTCTCTGTTGATACTGTGTTTGTAATGCATGGGTGGGCTAAACATATCCCACTCAGGAGGAGCAGGATTTTCACTCCTGTACAGTCTTTTCAAAACTTCCACCCAAACTTTCAGGATTTTGCACCAATTTCACATGAAAATTGATTTTCCCAAGAGCCTGAACCACAAAGCATGAGAGAAATTTCTGATGGCTGTTCATAGCAGCATTTGTCAATTATATATGACAGGGCTGGTCCCCTAAGAAGCCAGCCTAGCCCCTACCCCAGATGTGAGAATCTTAACAACCTCAATATATAGCTTATTTTTCATCTGGTGGTGATGCTCTGGAGTCCCTGTAAGGGACAAAGACCTTATTATGCTAGGAGAAAGAGACTGCAGAGATGTGCTGTAAAGAAAATGTGGTCTAAAAGACACTACGTCTGCTGTCCTGACCATCTTAGGCACTCTCATCGTTTCCCAAGGAGCAGGACCAGCAGTTTCACAATTACTGAGTAGTTGGGCACTGCAGCACTGTCTCATCCACAGCAGGGAGCAAGCTATAAATAATCTCTTTAATTCTCAATCTCTCCTCCCCTTAGGAAATCTCCTTTCTCTAAACGCTCTTTCGTTTTGGAACTTCTGCTGAAAATTCTGCCAGCAGGGGTCAAAGCTTTAAATTTTATTACTGGATGTGGGAGAAGAAAAAGTAAATATTTATTTCTGGCTTTTTAAGAGTAATGAAAGTGACAGTAGAGTCCATCAGGTAACTTTAGTGTGAACATATAGTTCTATAAAAAGGAAAATTAGCTCCAGAAAGCAGTACAGCAGGCCACCACACAGCCTGCCTGTTGGGCTGGAAGTCAACAGCTTAAAAACTACCCACACAAAAGAACTGTCAGAGTTTCACATGGAAAGGATTAAAACATGAAGCAAGATTAAAATGTCTTGCATGTCTCCTTAGAACTTTATCAGCTCACCAGTGTATGTTACACTGTAATGAAAAATACAACGTGAGAATGGACAGTTCAGAGTTATTGGAACACATCCTAAAAGTAGAAGGGAAAATTCCCTCAGACCTTTTCAGGAGGATTTCTTCTGACATGCTGTCAAAATCATGGATCAAACTGATACATATAGGAGTCTTGTTGAAAGGTAGCTCAGTGCTGAAAGTCACAAGGAAGTTTGAGTAAGTGTTGTGATTTCAGAGCACAGAAATTGGGTGCTAGTCTGCACCAAGCAGCTCCACAAACTTGAAGATCTTCCTTTCTATCTTTCACACTCTTTAAAGTTAAGGCTAGAAGAAGAATTGCCTTTTCCATGTGTATAATCAATGCTTATTTATTGTGGTGGCAATTCAGTCTTAAATCAGAATGATAAAATCATGTAACAAGCCAAAATATTCTCCATGTAACCCAGTACAGTCTCTCAAGAAATATTCAAACCTGTGGTGGTTGGCAGGAATGTTTTCTCTGGTTCATTCTTTAAACTACCATCTTATTTCTGGTGACTCATGCCTCTGCAAAGACACACACCTTCTGCTCAGTAAATAGTCCTTTTCCTTCATGGAATCCAGTTCTTTTCTTATCATGCCATTAGCCAAGATGCCAGATTAAACTGGATAAATCTTCCTTCTGGCACCTGGGCTGTAACCATCCATGCAAGCCACTAAAAAACTGTCAGGTTGAAGAGGACCTGAAGAGCCTGTTGCCAGCACCCTCACTGTTCACATTCTGGACATGGCTATCATCACAACTTCCTCTCATGCAGAAATATTCTCCTCCACAACTTCTAGTGCAGGAGGTTGCTTTTGGGCACTCTAAACTCTATGCTTAACATACCTGAACCATGTATCAACTCAGTCTGATGTAGCTTCTGTTAACAGCTGAGATTGCCTGTGACAGAGACTGTAAAGTGCAGAAAGCTGCTGTGTCCTTTAATAGTGTATTTCTCTTTGGATGATCAGTGTGGACAGGCCCACACAAATAATGAATCACAAATTAAATGGCTCAGTAAATAAAAAATGGACTTATCAAGGACACAACAACCACTGTGGTAAGCCAGACCCTCTAGTGCAAGGAAAAGATTGGCACTAATGTGCCACATGCTTCATTTATTTCTTCATTTACAGAGGGAGCCATAAGCTTTAAGAAGGAATGACATTTATATTAAGGGAGAGAAAAAGCAAAACACAGGTATAGTGTCCTAAGGAACACAGCAAATTATATTGCCAACCTTGAGCAGTCAAAAATGGAGAGTCCATCATCTAAGAATCCTCAGGTAAAACACCATGGGAATGAGTTTTGTGCTTACTTACTGGAGCTTTTATTTTAAAATAACAGCACCTTTCTCTTTTTTTTGCTTTGTTTTGAGATTCTACAGTGTACTCATTTTCTATCACCATTTTCTATCTGCCCTCACAACTAAAAGGCTAAATAAGTTCCTGTGTCTTTTTCCCTTTTCCTGTTTTTCCTCTTTCCTTTTATTCCTGAGAGTTGAGCTTTAAGGAAAATATGCAAAGCTGCAGAACTCATTGTGAAATGGCAAAAACTCCTGTCCTGCCACACATCAGCTTTCTTGCACCAGATAGTGGCTGCCTCTGCAAACATCAAACTTCAGAAATACAATCTGACATAGAGGAAAAACCATCACAGTGCTGCCGCTGCTCCAAGCCCTGCCCTCACCCTGCAGGGACACGGTCAGCAGCTCTCTCTTCATGGATCTTCATGCAATGGATCTCCAACCAAGTGCTGGGCTGCAGCAAGAGCAGTGTGGGCAGCAGGGCAAGGGAGGGGATTCTACCCCTTTGCTCTGCTCTCCTCAGACCCCATCTGGAGTCCTGTGTGCAGTTCTGGAGTCCCCAGCACAGGAAGGACGTTGAACTGTTGGAGCAGGTCCAGAGGAGGACCACAAAAAGATACTCAAAGGGCTGCAGCAGCTCTGCTCTGAGGACAGGCTGAGAGATTTGGGGCTCTTCAGCCTGGAGAAGGGAAG
>VWZE01008880.1:62203-78688 GCA_013396675.1 Eubucco bourcierii
AGAAACACAACTCCCCTCCCAGAAATCAGAGACCCCAGGAGGGGCTCCCAACCACCCTTCCACCTTCTCCCCACCCCTATACCTTACCCCAAGGTTTGCCTTACATGCAAGGTGAGTTTGAAGGATGGGCCACGGGGGTTAAAAGGAAAACAGTTAGTGAGATTAATCGGCAGAGAGAAACCAGAAGCTAGACCACCCGAGATGCTGTGCCCCAGAGACTGTGCTATCTATATTTTGAGTTCTTTTCTTAAACACCTCAGTAAGCCTATGAGTGAAGCAGATATCACCATGTTTTCCTTTTCACAGACTATAATATAATTTTCTCTATTAAAATATTCCAATTAACCTCGAACCTGCACACTGATCCTGCACTAGGCTGGGGGGGGCAGAATACATAACATCTTGAGATCTCTTCTGTCTCTGCTTTCTGGAGGTTTGTGACCTATAGATATTTTAACATGCTCCCTGTGTGGCTTGTCAGGGATCCCAAAACACCAACTATTTCGTGTTCACATCTCCAGCCATGCCCAGGCTTGCTTGCAGCTGTAACTGAAGCAGAATTTCTAGATCCTCTCCTGAAAGGCTCGTAAAGCTCTGGTAAACACAAAGCATGTTGGGTATCCCATTCGGCTCTGACACTTCTTAAAAATCTAGTTATTATTGAAAGTTACTGTGCCAGCAGTTGTATTATTAATATTATTATTTATTATTTATGAAGTGCCTGGTGTGTGTGAGATGCTTATATGATTATGCACCCAGTTATAGAGGACTGGCACAGGCTCCTGAATTACGATGTAATGTTATTACCTGCAGCCTTTGCATGAGAATGACATTTTTCATTTACTGTGCTTGGCTCCTTCATCATGTGACAGTCTGAACAGGATCTATAAGTTTTAAGTCATTAATTCACTAAGTCTGACACAAAAGAAAGCAGCCAGGGAAATGGGCCCCCCGTTTTACAGATGGAGGCTACTATTGGGGCTCCAAGGAGACTAAGCATCCTGGTGTCACACAAGAAGCACCAAAGCTCTCAATTCACTCTAAGCTGCTGAGTGTTTTTAGTGACAGGAGGTCTTCATTCCCTTGAGGGCTCTGATGGCTTGGCTTAGCTGAGATCATCTAGCAATGACTTCCACATGCTCCTTACGTATCACATCCAAACGCATTCCCTCTCACATCAGTTCTCTTTCTACTACCACTCAAGGCAGGCAGACTGCTCTTCTACAAGACAGAGGGATATCTGTTCTTAGATTTTCTGCATTCCATTCCATACCTGCCACTGTACTGCTATGCACTCACAGAATCACAGAAACACCCAGGCTGGCAAAGCCCCTCAGGATCACCAAGTCCAACCTAGAACCCTGCTCTACAAGATTCACCTTAAACTATAGCCCTAAACACAACATCCAAACTACCCTTAAACACATTCAGGGTGGATGACTCCACCACCTCCCTGGGCAACTCATTCCAGTCCCTGACCACTCTTTCCATGAAAAACTTTTTCCTAACATCTAATCTAAACCTCCCCAGTCTCAGCTTGAGGCCACTCACTCACACCATTGTTCTAATAGGACCAGATTTCCAGCTCTTTAGATCTCTCTTTACACAACATTGGTTCATGCTTTATACAGTCTTATGAATGTGTTCATATTTGTTCATGCTCTATACAATCTTAATTCATAGCAAATTCATTTGTTCATATCTGTTCATGCTTTATACAATCTTAATTCATAGTAAATTCATTTGTTCATATCTGTTCATGCTTTATACAATCTTAATTCATAGTAAATTCATTTGTTTATATCTGTTCATGCTTTATACAGTCTTATGAATTTGTTCATATTTGTTCATGCTTTATACAATCTTAATTCATAGTAAACTCATTTGTTCATATTTGTTCATGCTTTTTACAGTCTTATGAATTTGTTCATATTTGTTCATGCTTTATACAATCTTAATTCATAGTAAATTCATTTGTTTATATCTGTTCATGCTTTATACAGTCTTATGAATTTGTTCATATTTGTTCATGCTTTATACAATCTTAATTCATAGTAAACTCATTTGTTCATATTTGTTCATGCTTTTTACAGTCTTATGAATTTGTTCATATTTGTTCATGCTTTATACAATCTTAATTCATAGTAAATTCATTTGTTCATATTTGTTCATGCTTTATACAATCTTAATTCACAGTAAATTCATTTGTTCATATTTGTTCATGCTTTATACAATCTTAATTCACAGTAAATGCATTTGTCCATGTTTGTTCATGCTTTGTACAATCTTAATTCTTAGTAAATTCATTTTGTTCATGTTTGTTCATGATTTATACAATCTTAATTCATAGTAAAATTCCAAGCTGCACCCATGGCTGCCCTGCAAAGACAGTCAGAAGGAATTAAAAAGGACCATAAAACTCTCAGCAATCAGAGGCATCTTTATCCATTTCAAATTATAAATCACTCTTTCATCTCTCTTTTTTTTTTAATCATCAGTTTTCATATCTGCACTACAGGAGTAGGACATTACCATGCCCATACCTCCAACTGCAGTTCTAATCAGAAGAGAGGCTGCTCTCTGGTTTAATGAAGTAAATGAGACCTCTGGTAATATTGTCTGTGTAATTGACAGAGTTCTCTGGGAAACATTACGCTTTATAATGAAAATACTGTATATAATTAGGATCTAATAGGAAGAAAATAGCAATTAGGCAGAATTAACTGAACAGAAGCAATCAAGCAAATAAAGGTTATTCTCTGGAGAGGACCCTTCGGGGTTCAAATGTGTACATCCTATGATTGTAAAGAAGTCAAAGTAATTAACAAGAGTCTTTTCATTGCATAAGAATAGCCTAACATTGGCTACAGGAATGACCCCTGCAAAAATCAGAATGTGTTCCTTCAGTCTTGTGCTTTCTCAGGCATTGTGGTAAGGAGCTTGTAGCCAATACTCTATATGCCTGCACAATGACTGTAGTGGGGGCTCTGAAGGCATTGAGACCTTTAGCTGTGTTCTTGCTCCAGCTGTTGCAGACCCTTCTTGCTCTTTACTTCCTGCCCTTGCTCCTCAAAATTTCCAGAGCATCTTTCTGTACATGAATTTCACCGTTAACACTAATCCACACAAGATTTCACAGTAATAAGCAGATTACATAATGTTCCAGGGGTGATCCTTTCTCTGGAATTACTAAACTGAGTCTAGCCAGTTGGGTAAGGAAAAGTCTGAGTCCATTCTTACCCACACAGGAAACCTCCAGGCACGTCCTATGAAACTCTTCATGGTTGTGGGGAGAACATGAGTGTTTCTGCAGCCTTAGGAGTATCTCAGCTTCTCATCCATGAACTCTGAACAAGAAACACAGCACATGACCATGCCTATTCCAGCTCAATCCGTGTAGAACTGTCCCGAGCAAGTGCAAAATGGATCACCTTGCACGTGACACCTTCTTGAGGATTCCTTCTGAGCTATTTTCTGAGGCTGATAGTAAGTCAGAGAAATGAACACAGCACAGACCATCCACAGACCAAAGGGGAAATGGTCTTCTACTTTATTCCTCCTGCCTCTTTCTCTCTGCTGGACTAATTCAGGGACAAAGGAGAAACATCTAGATCTTAGGTGAGCAGAAGGTACTGAAGGCAGGACCAGCAATGAGCAGATATCTGTCAGGGGAGAGCTCAGAGATGTGTCTAACATGAAAGAGAACAAATCCAATACTTCTCTTAAGCAGAAGTCATAACTAGACCAAATATATGAGTCCAGGACTTGCTTCAAAGGAGTTCCTATTGCTTAACAATCCTCCTTCCATTCCTATCTGGTTTGGTTTTTTTTCTACTTTATTTATCTGTGCATTGATCTTTCCAGGAAAGATTTACTACAGCTATCAACATAACATTTAGCATAAATTAACAACAAGAATGGCTGCATGGATTTTTGAGTTTTATTCAAATAGATCAAAAGTGAAGTTCTCAGGCAGCTCCCACTTTGGATGTGATTTTCTTAAACTGCAGGAACTTTTCCAAATGAATTTGCACCTTCAGCCACTGACACATGTACCACCAACTCCAGACCCCACCTGGAGTACTGTGTGCAGTTCTGGAGCCCTCAGCACAGGAAGGACATGGAACTGTTGGAGCAGGTCCAGAGGAGGCCACGAAGATGCTCAGAGGGCTGCAGCAGCTCTGCTATGAGGACAGGATGAGAGAGTTGGGGCTCTGCAGCCTGCAGAAGAGGAGGCTTCCTGGGGACCTTAGAGTAACCTTCCAGTATCTGAAGGGGGCCTACAGGAAGGCTGGGGAGGGATTATTTACAAGGTCTTGCAATGACAGGACAAGGGGCAATGGGTTTAAACTGGCAGAGGGGAGATTGAAACTGGATGTTAGGAGGAAGTTCTTTCCAGTGAGGGTGGTGAGACACTGGCACAGGTTGCCCAGGGAGGTCATGGCTGCTCCCTCCCTGGAGGTGTTCAAGGCCAGATTGGATGAGGCCTTGAGTGAGCTGTGCTAGTGGGAGGTGTCCCTGCCTATGGCAGGGGGTTGGAACTAGATGATCCTTGAGGTTCCTTCCAACCTTACCATTCTGTGATTCTATGATTCTAACCACAAACTGCTCTTGGTTCAAGACTCCTAATTAGATTAGGAACCATTTCTCAACCTTAACACTTCACAAAACACTGGGTGATGTCCTCTTACTTAGGAGGGTAAGGAGAGCATGTCTCTTGAATGTGATGCCCAGTGTATCATTTCATCTCTCATCTTTCAAATTATCTTCTTGAAGCTTAATTCCTTATTTATGCAGGTGTAGATTCACTGATTTCAGTGGAATTAGGAGTGCTCTGAGGCAGGATTTCAGCCCATTGACTCAGTATTCACATCCACCAGTTGTACCTGGCTAAAGCAACCCTGGAAAGGAATCCAGTACTGACCTGAAGACTTTGAGATGGAGAATCCACTTTGTCTGATAGAGCTTTTTTGCAGTGGTTAGTTGTTCTGAGTGATAAAAAAATGTTTCACTTCTAATTTGGTCTGGGTTTAGCTTCCAGACATTGCTTTTTATTACACCTTTCTCTGCTAAATTAGAGTCCTTCTGCACCCAGTGTTTTCTCCCAGTGAAGATACATGTCCCCTTTAATTGAGTTATCCTTCAGGCTCCTATTTTGATATGTGCTTGGGTGAACTGAGGTTAAAAGAAGCAAATAACAAAGGGCACAAGCAGGTCATGTGGGTTTGGGGTTTTTTTAACTAAATCCTCTGAAATCTCAATGCAGAAAGAGAAGAAGCAGCATTTTAATTAACATTTCTCCTTTTTTTCTCCTTTTTTTTAAAATTTCAAGCTTTGTTTTTCAAATAGTGTTTATGATTATATGATTTGATATTATTTTTTCAAGTGGAAGATGTTTGAAATGGAACTGTTTTTTTCCCCTTTGCCTGTGCTTTTTTATCTGGTCACTTAGATCTCTGTTTATAACCCACAAAATAAAGTAGATGAAACTCTACCACAACCTGTCTGAAGGGAGTGCTGATAGGAGATCAGATTGGAAGAGCTCTGTGGAGCAGGGACCTGAAGTGGATGAGCTGCAGGAACAGGATGTCTCTCAGAGGCAATACTTCTCACCCAGAGGGATAGGCTAGATTTTGAGGTCTCTTGAGATTTGTCTCCTGTGTGGGTGGGAATTGCTTTCACAAATACCTTTGGATGCCTTTCAATTGTTTTAGCAAAGCCAGATGCCTTGCAAAAAAGGTCTCTTTCAGCTACAGTGGTGGTGTTAGCTGATAACTCCTCTCTAACAGCTGCGGAGAAGTTCCCTGGGGTCTCTGTATCCCTCACTGAGCCATGAAAGTTGCTCACGTTGAGGATTATAATCTAGCATGGCCTGGAAAAGAACCAGCTCAGGAATCTCAGCTCCCCAGTCTGCTCCCAGAACCAAATTAATTCTCAACAGTTCATTTGGTTCCCAGAGAACTGTGCTAAACTAAGCAAGGTTTAATTCTTCTGGGATTTGATGCTCTAAGCAATGGAGGCAAAAATGCCTCTTAGAGATCATAGAATCATGGAATGGTAAGGTTGGAAGGGACCTCAAGGATCATCTAGTTCCAACTCCCTGCCATAGGCAGGAACACCTCCCACTAGTACAGCTCACTCAAGACCTCCTCCAACCTGACCTTGAACACCTCCAGGGAGGGAGCAGCCACAACCTCCCTGGGCAACCTGTGCCAGTGTCTCACCACCCTCACTGCAGACAACTTCCTCCTAACATCCACTTTCAATCTCCCCACTCCAGTTTAAACCCATTACCCTTGTCCTGTCATTGCAAGACCTTGTCAATAGTCCCTCCCCAGCCTTCCTGTAGGCCCCTCCAGATACTGGAAGGCTACTCTAAGGTCTCCTGGAAGCCTTCTCTTCTCCAGGCTGCAGAGCCCCAACTCTTGTAACATAAAAGCAAAGAGAAAGCTGTGGGAGAATCATTGGGACTCTACTGGTGTAGAACTGAGTTTCCTTCCTAACTCTGTCCCTGAATTTCTGTCTGAACCTGGGCAAACAATGTCTCTGCACCTTGTCAAAATTTCCCCATCACTAAAATGCTTGGGACAAATGAGCCAAGACTGCACTTGAACAAATTAAATCTGTGACCAAGTTAAAAAGAAATGGAGAAAAACAACAACAACATCAACAAAGAACACAAAACCCCCACACAATTGTTCAGAGGAGTTCAAGAAACCTCACTTCCTCAGGCCTGGTGTCTGGCTCTCTAGCATCAGACAATCTCCAAACTCACTTTACAGCTCTCCTCCAAGGGCACTTCCAGATTTCACTCTACTCAATTGCCTAATTTGAGGAAATTTATAAGAACTTAATGTCTTCACAATTGCAGCAACTCTCTCGAATTAGCTGGGAGTGGAGAATGGACTCGCAATTTGTTTCGGAGAGGATAAACACATGGACAAGAATGATTGCAGAGAAAATCGTGATGCTAAACAAAATTTTCCCCCCTTTTCCTACTTTTGAAAGTATTTGATGAAAGGGAAAAACAGCAGGAGGGGAGAACCTATGGACTCAGATTACATATTTTATTTGTAGAACACTTAATTCTTGAAAGAAATATTTTTCTTCTCCGTTGCTTAGGATGTTGGTAAACCTGTAGGAGAAAAAGCCACAATTAGATCATTAAGGTGTCCTGGTTTAAGCATATCTCAGACAATGCTTCCTCCTGGCTTCAGAACATTTCTGTCCTCTTCTCCTTTTGTATGTTTTTGATTTGTTTGTTTTTGTTGGGTTTGTGGGTTTTTGGTGATGGTGGTGTTTTGTTGTTTTTTTTTAACAGAGCTGTTCACTCAATTCAGTGTCACTGCTTTTTAGCCCTGACATAACAGCCCATTTTACCTACAAAACTACCACTCCTACAAAACTTTAGCTCAACCCTTGAAGGCTAATGCTCCCCCCAACCCCTTGTGATGTTGAGACCAATACATAAATATATCCTAGGGCAGCTAAGGATTCATGTTATTATTGTTCTCTATTATCATGGGAAAAGTATGATCCAGGCAAGTATCTAATAGCCACTTGTGCACACCAAAAGTGAGATGAAAAACCTTAGTGAGTTCAAAGTTTGTAGTCCAATTATGTTCTGTCTTGCGGGTGCTCTATGGGAGGTGAAAGCGATGTCCCTCGAACCACTCCGTATCGTTGCAGTATCTAACAAATCCTTTGGCACTCTGGCAAAGAGTTCAAAGGAAAAGCATCATCAGCTTGAATAATTACTGCTCATATTAAGTGTTTTAATATTACAGATGGATGTAAAAGGCAAAGGACAATGGTTCAAACACAAAGAGCCTAGCAAAGCACAACCTGGGGAAGGCAGCAGCTACCCAACACGTTGTCCTTTTCCCTGTTCCCTGCAATATTAAACCACTTCATCTGTAATTGCCCAAGCTTACGATGCTTTTGCTTTGAACTCCCTCTAAGAGTGCCATAGGATTTGTCAGATGTTTCTAAAACAAAGCCTACCAGGAGGCTGAAAGGTCTCTTAGTAGCTATGACAATGCTTTAATAGAATATAATTTCCAGTAAAGGGAACTAATTTAATATTTTCCCATATCACGTAAGCAAGGCACCAGCTGAGAGAAAGGGATGAAAATTATAGCAAGAGGCAATCAAGATGAACAGTGCTGTAAAATCAAATCTCACCAGAGTGTGCTGAACTTACTGCAGGAACTCAGCTTAGATGTGAATTGTGCTTGCACCTCAACGAGGACACCAATTTCAGAGCTTGGAACTGTTAGGTTTCAAACTGACCATGCCAGTGACCTCCCAGATGACACTCAGGATACCATATCTTAGCCTCTGTGCTCCCTTCATATTGTTTTCTTGTCTGGTCTTTCAAGGCTGGAAATTCTTTTCTACCATGGATAGTCCCTCACACGGAAGAGTGGCTGTGTTAAAGGCACCCTTGAGATGGTTCCTGAATACACAGACTAATCATGCAGGGAGGGGAGATATGGGCTGTCTGAGGTTCCCCAGGTACCACTGAGCCTTGCACGTGGTGAGCAGAATCCTGAGGTATGGTTCTCTTGTGGATGTTCCCCACTTGTCTTTCAGTCCTGTCAAGAACCCTTCAACCATGATTGAAGCTCTTAGCTTCCTCCCCAGCAGCAAACTCACCACAGAAAGGGAGGAGAAACCAACTCCATGAGCAGATTCTGGATAATCTAAAACAAATTCCACCATGAAGATTTGGCAATTGTCCAAAGAAAGAGGATGGATAATGGAGTTACTTATTATCATCTATTCCTATGCACTTATGAGCACATGCTTGTAGGGTCCCCATGTAAACTTATGCAGGAAGGAGACACCATGAAAGTGTTTTTTCCAGTCAGAAAATCTGTCACAAGAAGAGGTTGATTGGTGGTTTGTCTTGTCACTTGGGTTGCCTGTGCTCAGGCAATAACAGTTTCACCACCAAAAGAAAAACTTGTTATTCTCCTGCTATTTTTTCTTATTTATTCCTTGGTTGTGGTGGCATATGTTGCTTTCTCTTGTGTGAAATCCTTTCTACTCTCAGATCATTTCTCTGAAAAGGAAATCTTCCCTGTGGCATCTCTCAGGAGCATTTGCAAAAGTTCACATGGTTTCAGAAGTCTGGAGTGCAGGAGTGTTTAGCATGATTCGGCTGCCCAACTAAATAATTGCTTTTCAGCATTCTACAGATGTCCTACTCTTGTTCTTTGAAGGAAATATGATGAATTATTGAAATAAGATAGAGTCAGGATTATGAAAGGAAGTACCATCTTATGATTAAAGCATTAGCCTTGAATCCAGGCGATAGACAGTCAGTCTCTGACTCTGCCACAGATTTTCCGGGCAGCCTTAGGCTTATCACACAAACCCGAGATCGGTTTTGTCTAATGTAAGCTACACAACATTTTTAGAGAAAGTTACCCAGGCTCCTTCAGTGGAGTGCATGAGAGATCATAGAGTCATGGAACTGTTTTGGTTGGGAAAGACCTTTAAGATCATAAATTTCAACCATTATCTAACTCTGCCAAGTGTGATGTTAAACCGTGTCCCTCAGCACCACATCTCTACCTCTTTTAAGCACCTCCAGGGATGGTGATTCTACCATCAAGTTTTTGGTAATTCTTTCAGTGAAAAAGTTTCTTCTAATCTCTAAACCTCCTCCATGTGAGGCCATTTCTTGCCATCCTTTCACTTGTTACTAGCGACCAACCTTCGCCTTGTTCCAACCTCCTTTCAGGGAGCTGCAGAGAACAATGAAGTCTCCTCCTTTTCTCCAGACTGAACAGCCCCAGTTCCCTCAAATCTCCAAAGACAGCCTCACTCCACCCTACAATACTAAGCTTCATGAAACGATTCACGCACCAGGGCTATTTCTCTGCTTAATTCTAACAGGAATCCAGATGACAAAGTTGGCCTAGATACCTTTTAGATGGCTAAAATTAGGTGAGAATGTTTCCATTCTTTGTCTCCCTGTACCTTCCTTTCCCACACCTCTAGAGCTGATGGCAAAGCTTCCTTCCTCCAGCTTTGTGAGTTTACTGCCTTCTAAACATTTCTCTTAAAGAAATAGAAAATAGGAGCTGTCTTCAGCTGAGTCTTAAAGGTACTGTTCTATAAATAATGCAAATACTTGTTTGGGGTTCCAGTAGCTGCAGTGCCTGAACTCCATGAACACAGCAGTGGTACCTGGAGAAATGAGGTTTACTTGATTAAAAATATTAAGAGAAATGGATGGGAATTTATCTGGCCACATTCATTAAACATCTGAAGTATCTCAGAAAAGTTGGATGAAATTAGAAGCAATTATTAAAATGTAACCACAGATATAACTTTTATGACAGTGAATGTATGTGCAATAACTCTCTGAACAAGAGCAGGTAGAAAAACATTCTGCTGGAATATCTTTTTTCTGACAAAAAAAATGACATTTTATTGAAATCAACCTATTCTGTCACTGTAAGTGATTTCTTATTTTATTTTTTTTTTCTCAAAGAAATAGAACTGAAATGTTCCCAATAAGGTTCAACTTTATCAGAACAGAATGTTTCAAATTTTTGGAGGTTGAAAACAGCTCCATTAAAAATATTTTATGCAGATTGGTAATGCTTAAAATATCAAAACTGGAAGAAAGTACTTGGCATTGATCAAAAATAGTGCACTGAATAACTACAGACTATGTCTTTTAGAAGACTTCTTTTGGAAGAATTTCATTTCCACCTCTTAAAAAAAAAAATAATAATATAACCACAGTTCAAATCTGAAAGGGTAGAACTCAAACAGTATTCTACAGTGGTTTTGCTCCACTGCATGAAGCATTTAACTCGAAGCAGACATATCTTCATTTTTGTATGTCACCCACTGTTGTAAGATATGAGTAAGAGAAACAATCCCCAGCCTTGTATCAGGAACGTTTATGTTGGAGCAGCTACTGAAGATCACAACTGCCACTGATACACCAGGAGCCACCTTCAGAGGCAGAAAGATGATTCTTGTAATTCCTGAAGGGAAGAGCCTCGCAGCTTTCTTCTCAGAAGCAAATAAATCTGTTCAGTTCTTCTCCTTCCTGGTGTCATATTTAATGTACCAGGTTTCTGCTACATTTTAGGATTAATGTAGCAGGATTTCTGGGGTTTTTTTTAGCAGATATGCAGCACACCAGATTTGGACTCCCAGCATCCCCTGCCCTTTTCTACTTAGCAATTCCCTGGGGATCAGCCTGGTTTTCCTCTGCAAGCACAGTATTCCCCAAGGTTTCTAATTCACATTGTCCCTGGTAAAAGCCCTGCAGCACTCAAGCAAGGGAGAGCTCAGACAGCTACTGAACTCCATGTATGACAGACTCCAAAGACTCATTTCATCAGCCGTTAATCTCCCACAATCCTCTAAGCTTTATCTGTTAAGACTGGAGCGAGCAGTGCAGCTTTGCCATACTTTAGACTTGTTATTAGTTTTCATAATTTTTCTCAAAAGAACATAAGACTGAACCAATCTCCCATCCCTAATATGCTGATAATAGTTCTGAAATATTTAAAGCTGCTCATCCAAAAGCTTCACTGAAGTAACCATCCCATCTCTCCTCTCGTGCTTTCTTGGCTCTTATTTCACTGTTTCCTTTTCTACTGTCAAACATTCCCAGGTTTTTTCATTGGGAGGGACTATTGACAAGGTCTTGCAATGACAGGACAAGGGGCAATGGGTTTGAACTGGCAGAGGGGAGATTGAAACTGGATGTTAGGAAGAAGTTGTTTGCAGTGTGGGTGATGAGACACTGGCACAGGTTGCCCACAGAGGTTGGGGCTGCTCCCTGCCTGGAGATGTTCAAGCCCAGGCTGGACGAGGCCTTAAGTGACCTGTGCTAGTGGGAGGTGTCCCTGCCTATGGCAGGGAGTTGGAACTAGATGATCTTCGAGGTCCCTTCCAACCTTACTATTCTATGATTCTATGAATCTATGAGTCTATGAGTCTATGAGTCTATGAGTCTATGAGTCTATGATTCTATTCTCACTTTTCATCCTGGGATTTGCTTCAAATCTCATTTTTTATTCTTGCAGTTCTCCACCTGTATTTTCATGATCACTTTTCTTCCCAGAGTTGAATTCCAAGGCTCCATGCTCAGGGCAAATCTGTTGACACTTGGATATTCTTGTATCAAGTCCTGTAAAAAAAAGGAATGTGTCCCCATGCTGCAGAGATCCCAAGACATTTGAAGGACTGGACTTACAGCAGGCCCCGAAGAGGACCTGTATATGTCTTATATCCTTAAGAGATATAAATTTAAAATAGATGTGAATTTGACAGCTCTGACAAGAAAAATGAAAAAAAAAATTAAAAAAAAATTAAGTGTCTACTGAATCATCCTGCTTTTACCTGCAATTAACTTATCATAGAATCACGTAATGGTAAGATTGGAAGGGACCTCAAGGATAAACCAGCTCCAACCCCCTGCCATAGGCAGGGACATCTCCCAATAGTACAGGTCACTCAAGGCCTCCTCCAACCTGGCCTTGAACACCTCCAGGGAGGGAGCAACCACAACCTCCCTGGGCAACCTGTACCAGTGTCTCACCACCCTCATTGCAAACAACTTCCTTATGCTCAGTATTTGCTTGTTTTTAAACCTGGATTACAACTCAACCTGCTACGTCCATCCAAAGGTGCTAAGCCACATCTGCTTTGGTATTAAAAGAAGCTCTCACAGAATTAAGCTGGTTTGACTGACCTACAGGACTGAAAATAGCCTCTAGACAATCTCTAATGTCACTGCAGCAAGAATGCAGTGCTACAGGACAGAGTGTTTACCTCTGATATTTATTTTTCCCTGCAAGACAAGCAGCTAAGTCCCATGGCACTGTCTCCCCTACGCAATGATATATTGAACTCTCAAGTGAAGGAACAGGAACTGAAATTGTTCAGCACCTGAGATATGGAGGCCCCAAATCTCTGTGTATCATCCCCCTTCTCCTAGAGATCAAGGCAAGCAGAAAGCAACAAGATATTTACCCAAGGAGCCTCTGCATCCCACTGCATACTAATTAGACACTAGGCATAGATACATCAGGGAAGCAGAGGGAGGAAGGAGGGGGGAAAAAATCTCTTGGCAAGACAACGTTGCATTTCAATCTTTCACCTTCACTGGGTAATGGGATGTGATGGAACATTAAAACAAACAAACAGCTTTTGGTGTTTACAAGAAATGTTTAAATGGGAGATCACGAGCCAGAGGTGCTCCACAGAACATCTGGAGCACTGGAAAACAATGCGATTACGCAGATGAGTCACATTCATTAGGCTATAAAATCTCCGGTAATGAATCTACGAAAGGGACTTTCATGGAGATTGTCATCTATAGCCAACCCCCCCTCTCCCAAACCCCCAGATAATAAACTTGGCACTTCCTTCCCAGCCCACACCCTTCTCCTCCCCCCTTTTGGAATAAGATTCCCAGTGTAATTACAAAACTTCATGCTTGCAGCTCGAAGCCCACGGCTCAGACGCAGGCGCAGATCCATGTGTGGGCATTAGCTGGGAAGAAAGGGAAGTGAGAATGTGCCTGTGGGAATAGCACTGCTCAGGAGTGGCTGGAACAAGATGTTCAGCATCTTCATCTTCCCTATACACCTAGCACCAACAGCAGTGTGAGATACTTCTTGTTCTTATGGATCACTCCAGAGCACAGGCTCACAGGATGTTAGGGGTTGGAAGGGACCCAAAGAGATCATCAAATCCAACTCCCCTGTCACAGCAGAACTAGCTCAGATCGCAGAGGAACACATCCAGACAGGCTTGAAAGTCTCCAGAGAAGGAGACTCCACAACCTCTCTGGGGAGCCTGTTCCAGTGTTCTGGGACCCTTCCAGGAAAGAAGTTCCCCCTTGTGTTGAGGTGGAGCCTCCTGTGCTGCAGCTTCCATCCATTGCTCCTTGTCCTATCCCATGGAGCAAGTGAGCAGAACCTGTCCCCCCCTCCTGACCCCCAGCCCTCAGATATTGATGAACACTGATTAAATCCCCTCTCAGTCTTCTCTTCTCCAGACTAAGCAGCCTCAGGTCCCTTAGCCTCTCCTCATCAGGCAGTGCTCCAGTCCTCTCATCATCCTCATGGCCTTACATTGGACTTTCTCTCAACAGATCCCTGTCCCTCTTCAAGTGGGGAGCCCAAAACTGAACACAGTACTCAAAATGAGGTCTCACCAGGGCAGAGTAGACACAATCTGCTGGACACACTCTTTTTAAGATGATCTCACTAAGAGTATGGATTTTTCTTAGGCAGGAAAAAACACAGGAACAGACATCTACTATGTGGCAAGCTGAGAGATGATGAGAATCCATAGTTCATTGTTTCTTTGAAACCAGTAGAAGATGAAATCAAACCAGAAGGACATTTTCTCCACCCAGTGTGTGGTTCAGCAATGGAACTCTGCCAGAGGACGGTGTGGATACTGCAATTTTGTATGGGTTCAAGTAGAGGCTGGGTGAAAATTTGATCTATTGACAGCTAACAAATATAAAAAACCTGAATTTAGCCTCCATAAACTCAGAACTGCAAACTGCCAGGGACAGGAAGGATGCTGGCAGAAGCAGCAGTATGAGATTACTCTGTTATGATAGTCCCCTTGTGAGACTACATGAGAGACAGCACTGGACTTTGTAGGCATTTGGTCCAACCTATCTGGGCATTTTAGTGCTTCTGTATTTCATCTTTAGTGACCTGTAATAGCTGAGTATGCATCAAGAGCCAAAATTGGACTCTGTCACTAACTCATTCCACACATATCACTGGTCAGCAGTGAGTCAGACACTTCACTGATGGCCACAGGACTGCTACCATAGCAGCTGGAAAAGCAAAGATTCCTTCGACCTCTTAGCAATCTTAGTGAGATTTCTTTAGAGAGGTCCACATAATGTCTGGTTTGCTTCCCCCAAAACTTGGCCCCAGACACATCTCTTTAACCAACAAGTCAGCAGAATCACCCCCCCAAAGCAAGGTTAGCAATAGCTTTGACAGATGTTTCAGGATCTTTTATCACATTAGAATTATTGGATGTTGTCAGCTAAACTGAGCAGCATCACAGCCTCCCTTTTTAGCTCATTCTTGAACACAGATGTTCTAAAATAATCCTCTCGTGGGCTGTATCCATTGCTACTGCCTCTGTGACATATCATCACTTCTTGAAAGTCCTCATCACTTGGAGGCTTTTTTTTTTTTTTTTTTCCTAAAGGCCCATTTGTAGAGCTGGAACTTTTTTTTTTTTTTTCATTTTCAGGAGATCTATTTCCCTCTGGACTATGTCTGTCTGGAGAGATCCCACTCAAGGACAATAGGGATTCAAATTGGGAAATCAGACTACTAAATCCCTTAGTTATCTTTGAAAATCCTATCCTTGAAGTTTAAGTCAGATGAGAACTTCATCTACTTTCTGTAATTTGCTGGTTTTCAACTCCATTTCTGAAAGGATTTTTTTTTTTCCCATGGGCAGAGGACTGGAACCTTCACATAGAAAGGAAACCAGTTCAATAGAATAAATAATAATTACATTTCCATAGGAAAATCTAGAATACTGTGTACAGTTCTGGAGCCCCCAGCACAGGAAGGTCGTTGAAGTGTTGGACTGGGTCCAGAGGAGGCCATGAAGATGCAGCAGCTCTGCAATGAGGACAGGCTGAGAGAGTTGGGGCTCTGCAGCCTGCAGAAGAGAAGGCTTCCAGGAGACCTCATAGTAGCCTTCCAGCATCTGAAGGGGGCTACAGGAAGGCTGGGGAGGGACTACTGACAAGGTCTTGCAATGACAGGACAAGAGGCAATGGGTTTGAACTGGCAGAGGGGAGATTGAAACTGGATGTCAGGAGGAAGTTGTTTGCAGTGAGGGTGGTGAGACACTGGCACAGGTTGCCCAGGGAGGTTGTGGCTGCTCGCTCCCTGGAGGTGTTCAAGACCACATTGGAGGAGGCCTTGAGTGAGCTGTGCTATTGGGAGGTGTCCCTGCCTATGGCAGGGGATTGGAACTAGATGATCCTTGAGGTCCCTTCCAACCTTACCATTCTATGATTCTATAAAATATGTTTTATGTTCTCTGTTTCTGACTGAAAGTTAAACAACTAAATCATTGCCATTTTTCTTTTGCCTTTTAAGGGAAAACGTTGCCTGAGCATTTCACTCACCTCACATATTTGCCTTTTTTTTGAGGGTTTTCAAACCTGGGGAACTTTCCTCATCTTTGTCCTTCTCTGGCCACATCTCACATAACTACTTCACTCCTCACCAGTTCAACTTCTTTGTCTGTAAGACACAGAGACACTATTAGCCTACATTAATTAATATTTATAAAGTGTTTTGACACCTTCATATGAGTTCAAAACCTTCTAATAAGTGAGAGAATGCAAATGTCACATACCTTACTTGTACATAAATACTTGAGACATCTGTCAGTGCTGAGTCTGATTCCAGCAGCAGTGCTGGTGTGTTGGGGCCCAAA
>VWZE01008883.1:0-40611 GCA_013396675.1 Eubucco bourcierii
CAACCTTACCATTCTATGATTCTATGATATTACCTGTACAAAGGTAGGTAACAATACTGAAGCAGTTGAACAGGTTGCCTGGAGAACTTATAGACCCCTCAAATCTGGAAGTGTTCAAAGTTAGGTTGGGTGGGGGTGTTCAGCAACCTAGTGTAGTAGAAAGTGACCCTTGCCCATGGTATGGGGGTTGGAACTAGATGATCTCTAAGGTCCCTTCCAACCCATACCATGATATGATTCTATGACAGAGCAGAACTTAGTGCATTTGTTTTGGTGATCACCAGTGTTATGCTCTGGAGGACTAATGCAAAGGATTCTATGTTTGCACATCTATTAATTGTCAAGCCTCTTTACAGATTGACTGCTGCTAGTGACTCTAGCCCCAGCCCTCTCAAGTTGCTAATAGCAACCCATTAACAGTTAATGAAGTCAAAGGGGGAGGAGAAATCACTATAACCCTGGAAAAGGCTCTAGATACTGAGCCTTGTTTTCCAAATTTTTTATTCAGCAATGACTGTATTAAGCCTTATATTGCAAGATTTATTTATATGCCATAATTCAAGAACAGCAGATGTTGTGTTACCACAACACAAATATAACATGCTTCTAAGATAGGATTCTGAAGATTTTCCCATAATTTCACATTATATGTCCTATCTGTCTAGAGAAGGGCACAAATTAACAGTAAGCTGTTCAGCTTGCCTTAGTGTAAATTACTTGATACCTGGAAATTCCCTCATAAGCAGCCTCTTTGATGCAGCCACTAAAAGAATATTGGTCTACGACCTTCCTAAATCACATTTTTAATTGTGTCCAGCTGTGGAACAACACTGGGGATGATTTGGAAAGTTTTCCTGCAGCATTTACCAATCTGACTCAATGGAGTACCTCTTAAGTCAGTCATATGGTTTTCTGGGTTGCTTTTTTTTTTTTTTTTTTTTTTTTTTTTTNATTTTGTTTTTCATTACAGTTCCACCTTACTGCATCATAAGAACAAAAATAAAAGTAATATACTTGATCTTTCTTGAGTATTACAAAAGAAAAATATTTCAAAGTGTTATTCTTAAATTAATATTATGAAAATATTCTAATTAATTAAACTTCACTTACACACTAAAGATGAGGAAAATTGAGCCAAGTGAACCTTCATTAAGTGGCACACATCCTCCTCTTCACTGTCAAAATACATCAATTATCAAAATCAGGAACAACACAATGTGTCTTACACTACAGAAAAAGAATCATCTGCCAGCTGCCATCAGTAATGTGTGATAAGGATAAACCAGGCAATCTGAAAAATCATATAGAAAGTTAATTTGAGTCAAGCTATAAAAACATTAAACAAGGTAAACAGGAAAAGGAGATCAGTAACTCTATGGTCATGGTCATGAACTACGCAAAGAAGGACAATGAAGCTGGTGAAGGATCTAGGCAACAGAGCTTATGACAGATGGCTGAGAGAACTGGGACTGTTGAGTCTGGGGAAAAGAAGGCTGAGAGGAGACCTTGCGCTCTGTAACTATGTGAAAGGAGGTCATAGCAGGGTGATAGGACAAGAGGAAATGGCACTTAAGTGGTATGAACCTATAAACAAACACCCTTCAGGATAAAAGTTAATTACACTTGTGTTTTCTGACTTCTCCTTCATCAGTACTTGCAGCATTTAAAAATAACATTCTAATAACAAAAAGATAACAATTGGACAAGTTTTCCAGCAGCTGAGCAAAACTTAGAGCATATTATGAACATTATCCAAGAGAAGATGCTATCATAATTTCCTTGATAAATAGCAGGTATTTTAAATTACTTTTTGATGTTATTAAAATATAGCTCTCTGAATCCATTTACTACTTGAGATGTGTTTGCCATCGTTTTGTGGCTGAATAAATCATATCCATTACTTTGGAAAAAATAAATGACATCATGATGTGCATAGTGAAGTACAGGTTTGAAGGTACCTCTTCAGATAGCTTTCTGTTTCCTTTTCCAAAATAGTAAATAGCTTATACTTTTGCAAGCTACTGAAGAAATATATAAATACACAATAATTAATTCATTGACAAACACAGGCTACGAGTTTGGAATATTTTTCCTGTATAAATCTAATTACATTAGAAGCTGTGCATGTACACTAATCCAAAAGCTTTTAGTATGAATTTTAAGTATTTTTAAGTACAAAGTTGAATCTGACAACTGGAATTTTTTACTAATGTTCTTTGAAAATTGCTAGTAATATCTCTGAGAGATGTAAAATATCATCATGTTTTGTACTGTAAAATGGTATAAAAGTGAAATTGGGCCTGCATAATTATATGGATATACACATGTGAATAGCTGCTTCTGTACGACTGACCTTGTGATCTCAAAGAACACCGGTTTCTCTCAAGAGATTTTTAGACATCTGAAATCATGTTTTTAGTTTGTAGACATCTCCTTAATCTGTCCTCAAAGTAATGAAATTCGTGTCTCGTTACTGTTAAAATTATATAAACAAACGTTTATAATTTCTATCAAAGTATTAGCAATGCCTTATGTACTCACAGAATAAACAGAAAATTCAGTTTGTTTGCAGTGAAACCAATTACCATATTGGGAAGGAGGAAAAAACCCAGAACAACATGTGAATCACACATATGAGTAAGCCACAGAAGTTATTTTATCAAAATATTTAATTATCACAAACACTTATTGACTAACTTATAAAACATTTTATATTTCAGAAGAGCAGTCCTGGCTTTTAGTGTAAATGATATCACAACCTGTGAGCACATAGCCAGCATGCACATTTGTTTTCTGGTACACATGAGTTACTTCTGCTCTGACACAACAGGGCATCTGAAAACTCCCTGTATTTCACTGAACGGAAACAAAATTCAGAACTGCAAGGACAATTAAACATTAATCCTGCTTACCAAGACAGGTGGCAGACTTGCCATCTGTTGAAGTCTTTAAAGCAAGGTTTGATATTGTTCTAAAAGATAGTTCTTTAATGTAGTTTTTTGGGAAGAAAAAAAACAACAAACCAACAAATAAAAACCCCACACATTTGATCCATAGTGTGCACTTGTAGACATAGCTATAGTACAGGAAGAAGAGACTGGTGGCACAATTCAGCAACAGTTCTGGTTTTGCCATTACAGGTGCCTCTTTGTGTCACTTTCCATTCTGGTCCCTAATATTTGTGTTCCTGCTTTAAAATAATGCGAGAATCTTATCTTGCTTCAGTATTTCAGCTTGCAGAGGATTAGAAAGGAATATCATTTCAACATTTCTGAATGTAGAATCTGGTTTCTACAGTGTGATCTTTTTTTCCCCTATCTTCAGCGGCACTGATAATTGAGCACAGCTGGAGACAGGCTTATGGCCAGAAGCAGCAGAGAGACACTTCAAATGTGCCTGGAAGGTATTTTGTGCTCACAGTTAGTTCATAATGACATGATTATGAGGAAGCCTTAGTACAGACTCCAGTTGGACCTCTGGTGATTTTCATATCCTCCTTCAGCACAGGCCATGACTCTCTTGGGTATACAACTTTCTGCTATGATCTTGAGCACGAGTGGTGCAACATTTGCCATTGCACCAACATTCAATGCTTTTTAGGATCAAATTAATTTGAGAAAGCAAAGGTTTTGATCATAATACAGGAAGTTTAAGTGATAATTACAGTCTGTATCATAAAGGCAAAGTAGATAAACACCCCAAAACAGTCAGTACTGACTGCAGTGCACAAGTTAGTAATACATCTTGCCAATACTCCTGCTGCTGTTTGCATGTATCACGGTATAGGCAAATGGACACTGTGCATGCAACTTGAGCTATCCAGAGCAAGAAAGATGATATGAAACAATGTTTTACTTTTTGAGGTATGCAAACGAATCATGCTAACCTAGTAACAGATGACTGAAGTGATGGAACAGCGTGCCACACAGTATAGATCACACTGAGCAGGTTGTATGAATTTCAAAACAATAAACGAGGCTACAAAAGATTCATGGGCAGAGAAGAGGAAGTGGGAAACACAGCAGAAATCAAGAGGCATTTCCATTATAATCTGCAAGGACGCAAATGATCTTGTATATGTCAACAGCAAAATATGGGCACTTACGGATCTGTGTAGTCCTACCTCAGCCTCTGACATTCCCACCAAATGTCACGGTAGACTCTGATGGAAATGAGGTAAGTTTTCAGTAATTAGCAAGTGGTCCATAAAGTTTTGTGGGAAAATACGTTTGGTTCTTAACAAGTCTATGTTTTAGCTTTTCTCTGTTTTTAATTTCTGTGAAACTAAAGGCTCCTTCACACTACAAAGTACAGTGAACAATTCAAAGTAGAAGAGGGTTTTTAATATATATAGGTGCCAGCAAAGCCACACCAATAAAAAATGTACATCCTCTCTCCAAGAACTTGTTTTAACAGAATTTTCTGAAAATCCATCCCTGGCTCATCTGCAAGCCAAAGTTCTAGACAAATCACAGAGCCTAACAACACACAATTAAATATGACAGCAAAGACAACAATTTCTAATAATTTTAAACAGTAGCGTAACAATTAAATGGTACCTCTGCTCTAAGACTTTTGTGCCCATTCCACACTAATCACTCAAAGCTAAGAATACTAGCTGAATAAACAAAGTGTAAAAGATGAAAAACAGCAGTAGAAATCAATAGGTGTGCTTCCTTTAAGGAAAAAAAAATACACACAAACTTTATCACTTTTTGGTAAAATGTAGGTCACCTACAGTTTCCATAGTAACCACTGCTGAACTATAGCTCTACAGATGACCACTGCTTATGTCTGTTTCCTTTGCTAGCAGGTGCCTCAGCTAAAATAAGAGCTAAGGGAGTGCTTAGAATCACCATTAGTTTAGTTCTAAACATAACTTCTGCTTTAACATTTTCAAAAGTATCCCCTAATATCCTTGTGTCTACAAATTACTCTGCTAACCAATCGGAAACACGCAAAAACAAATTTTCAGTGTTAAAAATCTACTGTCTGCATCTCACGCCTAGTATCTCCAAAACAGAGACAATCAACCCTATACATTTTATTTGCAACTTCTTATACAGAGTAACCCACTAAATATCAAGCAATACAGAAGTTCAGAAAGCACCCTCATTAGGTTAAACTGTCTTTAATAAGCACACATCAAGTTCAGAGATGGTATATTCAGTACATTCACTGCACGTCAGAGTTAATGGGATGGCATATTATTATTTTGCACACAAGCACGCAGTGAAACCCAGTCATGTAACAAGGCTGGAGCCACGGATAATAACAGTTAAAGCCTCACTTGGGAGGAAGTGGTATAGTCCTCAGTCAGTCTGATGGTGAAAATCCCTTTCTCACCACTATTACTCTGGGGCATACATAGCTGGCGATGAATTCATTAAAGCACAAAAGACTCCATGGTACAGAAAGGCTCTAATTGGCCTTAATAGTAAACTAGGAAATAACAGAACAAGTCAATGTCCTTGACAAATGCTGGTTTTCTCCTTTAGAACTATGTCATTTAGCTATTATTTGAGTTTGAACTAAATCAGCTACTTATCTATTTTTTTTAAAGTATCATAAAAAACTCTGAAATATAAGCTTTGAGGTATGGATGCAACTCATATGCCTTAATACTATTATACCACAAGTACATTACAGTAGGATAGCATCAGTATTCACGTGCACAATCAAAACACAAAAAATGCTACATATTTAGTAAATAGAAGAATCAATAGTGTTGAGTAGCATCAATGCAGAATCACATCCACTCGCTTGCTTTAAATTCTTGCAAGCTCAAACCCACTGGTAGATAAGCACAAGATACCACTGCAAGATTGCTGGGAGGCGAAAAAGACAAGCTGTCATGGAATGGAGAAAGTTTGAGAAAGCTGTCTCATTTCTATCAGAACTTTACCGAAAAAACCCTCAAACAGTCCGTGTAACCAGTTTAATGAATTGGCAAATTCCAAAGCAATAGTAACTTGTATAAATTCCCATAACAGGAGCTTCTGAAAATGTCACTGTAGTATTTTGGTATCTTTATAAACCTTCAAGGATCAGGATCTTCGATACAATTCACACTTGGTGCTTACCAGTGAACTTCTGTGAGCACCAGGACATTACAGCAAACAGCAAGACTGTAATACATGTGGGAGATGAGACTGGTCTGCAGAGAAAGAAGAAAGCAGGAAGTTGACACATCCTCCAGCTGACTGAATAATACTTTTGTTTTTCCATAATGTTTCAACCAACACTCTAAATTTTTGCTCACAGGTCAGTAATTTCCATGGATCCATTCCTCACCACATCTCTACATTTACTCTATATATTTGCTGTCTTATAAGACTGTAAATTATCTGAGGAAGCCTGCCTGTATTTTATGTACGCAGACACAGGCCTCGATCTTAATCAGGTCCAAGTCTAAACCGAATAGGGTCAAAAAATCCTACCATAATACAAATGACATAATAAAAATGAGAATATAAAAACCTCGATTGCTGAAGTCTGATAATAGTAAGAAAGCACAGTTGCATCTTTCTTGTAAGCATTAAAACAGTTTTATCATGAATCACCAAGAAAAGATAACATTAAGTTCATTTGCTTGTTAACTGCTTTACAAGCACAACTCTTTAAAAAAGGCAAACAAGCAAACACAGAAAACCACACCAAAATAAATCAAAGCCACACAGGTGGTTGTTCTTAGCTATAGATTCTTATGTCATGGCCACACAAACACAGATTTGGAAGTTTTATCAACTGATAGAGAAAAAAATTTTTGAGCAGCAACAAACCACTGGATAGAAAGAACCTCTAAAAAAAGACCCACTCACTACTAAAAGAATCTGCATCTTATGTCTCTGCCCCTCTGGTCTTAACTACCCTCAGTCATGCCTACTGGTAAATAAATTGCTTCTGAGAGCAAAGAACAGCACAGCAGCATTCACCAAGAAAAAAACCACTACCCAATGGCTCATGTACACACTAAAATTAGTTATAAAGTTTACAGTAATGGACAATAAGGCTACAATTTGCTGAAAGCACTCGTCGTAACTTGGTTTTAAATTTCAAAACATCTTTTAAGTCATCTTTAGAGACTGGTAGTAAAAACTGTAAACCAGTATAAAATGAAGAATATATATGAAACACATGAAACAACGTGGCCCTAGATAGGAAGGCAGGATATTATAATAGTCTTTCTGAAGCTTCATTTGCTTTGTAAAAGCACGTAAGTTCAAAGAAAGCTGCTGAAGGGCCATTGGGACACTCACTAGGAATAAAAGCTAGTGTTAGGATACCGCTGTCTTGCGAAGGCAAGTAGAAAGAAAAATTTTCAGAAACAAATGAAGCTATTAGAAGTTATAAACTAGTAACAGAAAAAAAAATTTTCTCTTTGGCATTTTATTCATCAGTGATTTCCTTAATGTATTAATGTAATGGTATCAGGTTGACCACACCTTTCACAGGTATCCTGCTGTTGTCATAATGCTTCTTCATGTCTGAAGAGCAGGATGACTACTACTTTCAGTGCCCAAGACACCTTAAGGTCTTTACCCTTAGAAACACATTTTAAAATTTCGATATTATTTTCCAAAGACCATAGAACAAGTCTTCACTAAAATAAAGCCCATCTATATCCCAGCCTTATGGTTTCTTCAGAAAATAACGTTGTGTAAGACCAGCTCAAACCTAAGCTGTAAGTTAGCTGAAAAGGAACTTTTGAAAGGATTGTGGGTTTGGGGACAGTCATATTTGTCAACAAAGACATGGTCATCATGATTGCATCTTTCTAAAACTACATCACATGTCATAGATGAGAAATGTCTACATCTATAAATTAGACTTTAGTATTATCAAAATCATTTTGCATAGTGTAGTAGCATCTAGAGACATCAGTGTTACAAAAAGTCTGAAACTAGCGAGTAAGATTTCATCTCATTCACTACTCCAACTGCAAATCTAGTTTTTGTTCTGCACCAAGGACAAAATAAAGCCATTATGTTTCAATTGTAGCAAACCTCTCAGACAAGAGCAAATCAGAAAATAACATTTCATACACCATCTTAGAATTATTCTGTGCTAGGGATCCCCGACTTGGCTGCAGACAGTAAGTACTCAAGAATATGGATTTACACAAGTTCTTGCAGCACGGTGCTTGTCTATTGACTAATAAGCATAGAAAGGTCCAGAAGTGATGCATTTCCCAGTAATTTTCTAATACATTTTTAAAATATGTTCCATACACATCAATGCAGTGAAAGAGGATGAGTCACTTTTACTGACTAAGAATTTGCAAACTGCTGGAGCATTAAATTCCTTTGATCTTGATAAGATGGCTCATTCTTATTCTGTTCATTAGCCCTCCCTCTTTTCCCAGTTATGAGCCAGCCAATCTGTAGCCTTTTCTGCAAACTGACATTATTTACCAAGTAAAATCTGTTACCACTGCCTTCTTGCTCTAACTGAAAAAACACCCTGTTGCTTGTCAAACTTCTCATCTCAGAGAACCTCCTCTCTATGTGGCAGAGCTGGTTTTCCCACCCTGATCAGCCCTTTATTAGCTTGCTCTCTCTCCCCAGCATCCACTAGTTGCTCACCTATGCACTCTATGCTTTTATAACCCAGCAAGTCATATTTTTGCTCCCCTCTCTCCTTGTCTTTTACCCTACCACCTATTGAAACTCCATCTTAGTTTCCAAGTACCATTTTGCCGATGACACAAAAATTGCCAAAGAATCTCAGGAAAAAAAAAACAGTGTAGTTTTGAGTCATGTCTCGATTAGTACATTTCTTTAAGAGTTAACATTGGAATGTAAATATGTACATGATCTGTAAAGTAAGAATATCTTAAATTGTAAGCATAAATTATCATTAATTTTCTAGAGTTATTACACAACTGTAATAGGGCTATCTTCTCATCTGTTATATCTGAAAAATTAGTGTATGCAGTCTGTCACAAGCAGGTATCCACATTTAGGCAGCAATTCAATTACAGTACTGATTAGCAAAAAGCATCTTGATGTTTTCACTCTAGTTCTTTGATGGAAAAATACTGTACAGTCCAAAAAAAAAAAAAAATCTTTTAGCACTTTATTCTTTACCAATTAAAAATCATGGTTGTCATAGAAACTGCAAAAACTGCAGTCAGTTCCGATATAACAAGATAATGGAAAATGTCTGCTGGCTCAGGTTTTCACGCTGGAAATGCTTCAGTGAATTGAACCAGGGAGTCAAGGAGTTCCCCAAATCTAACGAAGAATCTTATAAGAACAGGTATGATTATTGTTTTCAATAAGCCTATCACTGTCTGGAAAGTAACAGTATTTATTACTCCTGCTCTGTACATTAACAGCAGACAGGTTCTTCCCCAAACATTCAGTACAAGCCTCCACTTACAGGTACTGAGTTTCTTTGATCAAAAGTCTGAGATACCATGGAGGGACTTTTGTTCAGCATTCCTGAGATCCCATATTTGGCACTTTAAACTGGGACAAATCACTTTAAAAATACATATTGTCACTAGTTTCTGTCTCTTACACACGTTGTTCAGAAAAAGACTTCCAATGTGCAGACCTGGGCCCCAACCCTAGGTGGACCACCTCCATGGATATTATTCCAGGTTATTTTCCTAAGACATGAAACTCACTAAAATAAAATTCCACTCTTGATTAACAAAGGCTATAAGAGCCTTTCACTGTCCATCTCTCAGAGCCGAATCACAGACCAGCTCCACACACCAGAGTTTTTCCTGCCTCTTCTAGGAACCACTTGACACTTCATAATCACTAACTTGATAGGACTGACACACTGCAACCATTTGGCCTTTAAACAGAGACCATCCTGCTGAAAAGAAAATAATCACAATACACAGGAATATTGTTGGGCTGGCCTCACACTGCAGGTAAGCAAGCAAGTACCTTAACCATGAATAACACAATCAGCAGCAATGTGAATGTGGAAATACATCTTTTAAAAAAATAATAATCTAAGAAGCTTTGAATTGAGTTTTATGGAGAAATTTAAGGGACATTTTTTCTTTTTCAGCTAGTTTCCTTAAGACATATTTTCACTGTAGTTTTAACTTGTTCTTTCAAATAACTAAGTACATGTATTTTGAATAGCAAGAAAACAGGTCCTGGTGTTCCCTGTGCTTTCCTGAGATTATCTTGAATATACAAATCTCTTTTATCATGATTGCATCTAGCAGTTTCCAGACCTGTTAAACAATTTCACTGACCTCCTTCCACCCTGCGTAAGAATTACATTTAATGACAGGGGTAAGCATAAATGAGATAAACTTTCCATTTGGACCCAAGATGAAGTTTGAGCTAGCACAAATTCACTTGCCAACTTTCCTAACCAGGAGTTTAGAAAAAAGGTCTGATTTTAAACAAAGTGAAATCCTGGTTCCAATAAAATGACTGGCTAACAATCTACAAGAGAAACAGTAAACTTTCTTCAAGGAATAAACAAACAACCACAAATTGTATCTCCATAACAAGAATGGCATTAATTATTTTGTTTCCTACATATCTCATGCAGGCTTCTTCCTAGAAAAAACAAGTGCCTGATTCACACAAATCCCTAAACCTTAGGAGGAGGGAGACAGACACATGTCTTCAGTAGACTAGGGCTCAGTCAACAATGCATATAAAACCCTGGAACTTCTTACTCTTCAGTTCCGTGGCATTTTGTCAGAAACTTAAAACATCACTCAGCATTTCTGTATGTCATTCCCACAGTTACTGCTTTTGTACATATATATGCACACAAGCAGAGACAGAAATGCTTTTTCACACTAGATATATACATGCACATATATACTTACCCTTTTTTCAAGCTATAAATATATGCACATATGTAAATATGCAGATAGACCTAGAACTTTATTGAAAAAGGCACATTAGTTTCCAGTGATGCAACTGAGGAAATGAAAAGCAATACAGTGCAACTTGAATCATTTAACTGATTTGGATATGCCCAACACTTATTTTTGAATAAAACATGCTACCACAGGAAAATAAATAGAAAGATTACTGTAAAATGTTCAGTATTAATTACCAACAACAGTCTCAATCTACATGCAGATTATAAAATACTGTTATAATATTACATTTCACTATCTACTGTATGCTGAGAGGGATTACTAGAGCTCATGGCATAATAGAGGATTTTTTAGATCGCTGTTGTGCATCTCAGCAGCTCCTTGGAGAAGCAATGAATCTGCACATGTATTGATAAAAGAAGAGCAAGAAGAATTTATATGAATCTTTTTAGATTTTTCTGAACAGCAGAGTGGCTTTGGGCACACAGTATGAGTCCAGAGTTCAGAGAACGTGTACAGAATAAACACATCACGGCATAAAGTGGGCTGAGGAGGAAAGAATTTCACACCAGTCACAGAGCAAACACCTCTTACATATTCCAAGAGCTTGCTGTTACGCGTGTAGTGAGGACAGGGTTGTCTGCAGCAGCAAGGCATGCTCTGTTGTTTTGTCCTATATGCAACCCAATTCTGCAACTTGCTCAAATATTTTCAAATATTTGAAAATATTCTTTCATTTTACATCCAGAGATTTTTGCACTGCTAACAAAATTTTCATTTGGGTTTTGAAGGAGCTGATGACTAATAGAAATTATCAATGACGGATGACAGGAATCTGAAAACTACTACCACCAGAATCTGATTAAAAAGAAACGAGTTCTGATACAAAATACACAATTCCAGATCCTCTGAAAAACCTTTAGTAAGTAGTAATCTGGTGCAGTAATTACTCCAATAAGATCATTCTCCCCAGAAACATGCGAAAGAACATTTTCAGAAAAACAACAGATGCTAGCAAAACTGAGAAAAGAAACTTGTTCTGTAGGAAATTCCACATTTTCTTTGAGGTAACAAACAGGAAAATACTCAAAAGTTCCTTAGGTAATTTATGTCAAATACTACATTTTGTTGGGATATAGGTCAGATTCTTCACTACCCTGTATAAACACTACTGTAAAAAATAGTGTTGATGTTTCTTCTATTTTGGTATCTTTTTGTACAAGATTCAACTATGGAGAGCCAAGCTCCTAAAAGTCAATCTTCCTTGCATATTTCTGTCTTACAAAAACACTTGGAACTAGTTTATTTAGTGATTTACGAAGTCTACTGTCCTAGCAGTCAGGGACATATCGAGATGTTGGTTTTTTTCCCCACAAAAACCTTACAAATTACTTACCTAGGAAGCTGCATTAGAAAAGTACTGCCATTGCCTACAGAAACATGAGCAAATAGGTTGTGGTTTTGTCAAGAATGAAACATGAAAAAAAAAAAAACAAACCAACCACAAAGCCCAAAAAATAACACCTCAACTAACATACCACCAACACATTAAAATAGAAAACAAATGAAAGCTAAGCAAAATAAATGTGTCTGCATCATGCCCTGAAGCCTGTTCAGTACACAAAAAAGCATGAGCAGATAACCAAATAGAGGAAATTCCAGCCTGAAAATCCCATTGCTAAATTTGGAGACTTCAAGTTCCAAGAGCTAACAGAGAGCATCAAACATAACCAAAGCAGGTTAATAATGAGTTGGGGAGGAAGAAGGGAGGCAGTTGGATATCTAACATCTACTTGTGGGTCAAATCATCTCAGTCTTTGTTCTCCCCAATAACACTCTAAATTGAGCTTCTTGCCTACAACAAATCCTATAGTTTTCAAAACCACTCAGTACTGGCTGCCATCTGCACTCACCAGAGGTGAGGCAGATAAACTGGAAGTATCAAATCAGAACACAGGATGCACACACACATCTGGCAGCAGAAAGCAGCAAATAGATCCCAAAGCTAGCAGAGACTTGAGCTATTAAGTTGATAAAGCAAAATACAGTTCCCTGTGGGCTTAACAGAAAAGGCAAGGGCAACTAAGATATCAGACAAGGCTTGCTCACAACTTTAGCCATTCAGGTCTTGAGAACCTGCAAGGACAGACACTACACAGCCTCTCTGGGGAATCTGTTGCCATACCTCGGTGTCCTCATGGTGAAAAGTTTCTCCTTATATTAATTTGGAACATCTCCCATCTCAATCTACCTCACCTGCTTTTCACCCATTCATCACAGACCACTGGGAAAAATCTGACCACATTCTGAGTAAGCTCCTGAAAGGTAGTGCACAGTTTCTACCAGGTGCCCACCCTGCCTTCCTTTTCAGGTTGAACAAGGTTGGGTGCCTATGTCTCCCTCACAGGTCAGACACTCCATCTCTCTCATCACTTTGGTCCACCTCTGCTCAATGTGCTTCACTTTATCAATGTTTTCCAAATCTAGGTATAGAGTGCTAAGCTGAAGGGATAATCCTCACCCTTGCTCTGCTAGCTGCTTTTATACATAGCTGCTCCTCAAACAGTCAGCTCCCAAACACTGTGATTGCAAGGGTCTCTTTCTTCCCAGGTACAAATCTGCATTTGTCTTTGCTGAATTTTCTGTGTCTCTAGTCAGCCCACTCATCCAGCCTGCCTAGGTGCCTCTGAATGGATCTTTTTGCTTCAGGGCATCAGCTACTCCACTCAATGTGGTTCTCTCCAAACCTGATGCAAATCACTCTGTCACCTCCTTCAGGTGATCAATAAAGATGTCAAGCAGGACAGGCTTCAGGATAGATTCCTGTGGTGTCCCCTCCAGGTAGAACACCACCACCCTCAGCTGAACATCCAAGTCCTCAGAGTGCTTTTGAAAAGTCCAAGTGAAGTGTAGTAGAGAAGTGTTCTTTACCCAGAGGAGGTTTTTCTTCTTTTCACACAAGGAACTACACTAATCTGACTGCTATCTGTAATTCACGAACAGCTCTGGCCTAGCTTTATTAGACAGGCAATAATAATAAATTAACGTCCAGATCACTTACTGCTAAGAATTTACAAATGGTACCAGGCTTTATGTAGACTTCACAATTTACTCAAGTTTAGTTAAGTAACCTCAGCCTGAGAAGTCAAAATAAAAATATGCTGTAAATTAACTACTCATGTTCGGTTGGTTGAGTGGGAACAAGAAAAAGGTATCTGTTATTCCAGTGACTCATGGAGATATCAAATATAAATCCAGTATTTTCTCAGGGAGAATTACACATTTCTTCCTCCATTTAGTTCTGTGGAAGAAAAGAACTGAGAGCTGTGTGGTTGCATTGGCTCAGGTGGCAGGATGAATGATCACAGTGATGAGCTATTCTGTCACAGATTGTGTGCACCACTCTGAACAGACAGCATCAAGCAGAAGCACTGGCCTTCAAGCTTTGTTACTGCTGATTTTCCCTCTTCCCCCAAATCATCATCCAAAATGGAAGATGTTCTGTTATATATCTAAAATATTTCACACTATCTAGACGTGAATGTTACAGTAAAAAAGTAGAGCGTCCTCTGAAACCTACTCAGACATATAAATTTTTTTGCATGAATGACTACCACCAGAGGAAACAGTCCTTTTTCAAAAAAACTAGTTTTTCACATTGTCAATATTTAAATACAATAAAAGAGAAAAATGCTTCAAAATGAAAGTAGATAGCCTACATTATATTTATTCCAAGTATGATGAACCTTTCTTAGCTTGCAATAGAAAATTAGTATGATGCCTTACACACCACTTTTAGTACTTACGAGTGAAATGATTAGAAGTGGAGGGATGGACATTACTTCCACTGTCAGCACTTTCACTGCTAGAAATGTCATCATCTGATTCCCACACACAGGAACAAGGTGAGCTGCCATCAACTTCTTCAAACTTCCTCTTTAAAATTCCACTCATTGCTGCAATGCTGTCACATGCACCTGTAACAGGAACAGAAGCGGCAATGAAGCACTGAAACACCTGAAAAACCTCAACCAGATACCACTACCTGTAGCTGAATGGTTCCTTACCAAGAGTTTTAAACGACTTTTCAATGAAGAAGGCAAAAATCCTTACCATCAGTATATATCCGTTATCTCGCTGACTTTCTTAAGGGCAGTCCTTTTTTCTTAAGCCAGAACGGAAATGGTTACTGAATTCTACCAGCACAGACAAAATTCTATAATTGATCTCACCCATTAAAAAATATTTCAGACATGCAGCAAATTTGGAACAAGCAAGATTTGAGAGCATGAAGTACTTAGCATCTTTTCAGGCCAGGCCCTGCACACAGTTCTGGCTCATTCTGTCATTTTAATTTATGCAGAAGTTTCTTGCAGAGCTTTTGTGAAATTCAGATGTGAGTACTGGCACACATGTAGACTATATTCACACAAGTATAGTATCACAGAACTGAATCTGTCCTTAGGAACTTGGCTTCCTAATAATGCTACTCAACAAAACCAGAGTTATGTTGAACATTCCTTACTGTTTCCCTTTCACGGAATCACACGGAATCACAGAATGTCATATGTAACAGTTGATCTTCTTACTCCACTTGTGAAATACCAAGCAGAAAAAGATCAAAATATTTTAAAAGCAGTTCCTAGGTCATTTTAATGCATCTGACAGGCTGAAACGATTTTTTTTCTCTCTTTAATGAAAAAAAATCTTACCAGTTTTGTCACCACCATTACTGATTACATCCTACTGAAGACAGGAAATTAATTCTAAGATCTTAAGTTAAAAGTTACAGATAATATCTACTCTCTGACTACACTAATCAGTGGAACATTGCTGTAAATAGCTGAGGGAAAAAAGCTGCTGTTTGATGCTTTCAAGCGTATCAAAAATTCTCATTCTTTCAAACGCCCGTTGCCTTGAACCTGTTTAGCTGCCAGTTAAATTCATTTTATAACAAAGTTGAATTCCTCCAGTAAGTTTCATTCTACCTTTGTAGATATGTCTAATCTAGAGATAAGATTTCAGTATAGCTGTGGAATCACAATACTAAGAGAACAGATGCTGCATAAAATGATCTTTAGTACCAACTTGCTTGTATGCAGAGCACACTAAAATATATATATAATTAATATTTTAGGTTTTAATACTGTCAGTCACACAGACAGCTTTAAATGAATATGCCTGTCATGATGTTCTCAGATTATGTCACTATTTATGAAAAAAATGTTTTCCTGAACAGGATTTCTTCCGGCTTAAGACATGTGCTTAGATCTCAACCTTTCCCCTTTTCTCCAAAAATTAATTACTATAAACTATAAAGAAAGCACTGTGGGTTTATTCTGAGGGCAAGGAAGGAGCATTTAACATCACACCTTTACAAAAAATGTAAGAATACATGAAACTGTAAGAATACATCAAATTTTAATGACATTAGAGGGGAGGGGAAGTGTGGAAAAAAGCCAACAAAACTCACACAATGAAAACTAACAATAATAGAGGGCAGAACCCCTCCCCAAAAAACAGGTTCAGAAACACCTCTGAACTGCAGTCCACATCCTCACTGTATCTACCTCTTGCCAACCACCTTTTCCATTGCCTCCTGCAGTGCTTACAGCACTGAAGTTGTGAAATCACCATTATTTCCATGGCAACAGCCTGCAATATCAAAACCACAGGATTATAGCCTGACTGCAGAAGAGGGTAAAGAAGCAGCTGGAGTGTGAGAAAGAAAATGCTTACACTCAAACCTCTCAGTCACAGAGACTGATAAATGGGCTGACAAAGAGTTTATCATCCAAGTGAGACTTAGGTCAAATCTGCATTCGAGCCCATTGAAATTGTGGCTACAGCAATTGTGAATTTCCAGGTCCAAAAAACCTCAGTCATAACTGCATTGCAAGGCAAACCTAATAGCTGTAATCATCACTACTGTGCAGACTATCAGAGAACAGAACTAATTTCATAGACTAAGATGATTGCCAGGCAAAAGCCCTTTTGGCAGACGTTGCCCTCTCCAAGTATACCACATAGCTACTAATTGACTAACATTCATCTTGCACACCAGTGAAGTTGTTGTGGCTAGTGAAAGCCTCACTAGTCAGAACTGTTTTGCAGCAGAAACAAATGTTTTTCTACACCAAAGAGCTTTAAATTTGCTTGCATTTAGTATAGCCTACACTTGGCACCTGGTGTCATAACCTAGTAGCAGCAAAGCTGTTTCACTAAGATGATTTATGTAGTGAACAGTAACAAACAATTCCCAGGATCCCTGGAAGTGGATACAGCTTAGTTCTACAACCAGCTAGCCAAGCAAGATAATCCAGGATGTTTGGGAATACTGCAGAACCTGACTACCACCACATCAAATAAAGAAGGCATAGCTATCCATTATATATATTTATCATCACTGTTGGCCATTTTTCGTTCTGAATCTCTTCCAGGAAGGTTATCAAGATGGTTCTTTGACAAAATAGTCATGATAAAATTTAGGCATCCCAGTCTCTCTGCTATCAAGTCTCCACTGGAAAATGCTATGCATGGTAAAGGAAGCAATTCCATTACTCAAGAGCTTGGCTATCACAGAGATAGATTAAAGACTATCTAAAACTGTTTGTATGCACTATCTACCAGCAGGAGATTTCTTTAGAATAGCATCTGTATGAACAGTTGCTGCTCCATAAGCCAATATTCTTCAGAAAGAGGCACATCTGCACAGTAGCATGAGGCATGTACTGATACTTAACCCATGCCTTGTTTACACAGGCATCCTGTAGTACCTAAGCGAGATCCACGTCTCTAGAAGCTATAAGCATAATGACACACAACCCAGTACTGTTTATGACAGAATTATTGTGCACTGCTCCCTGTTGATGAGGTGATATACCACAGTGGAAGACAGAGACCAGCAGGAATAAGCAACAGCAAACTTCTAACAGCAATGAGGCCATGAAGTCTGTGATGTCTCTAAAGGTTCTCTAAGTCCAGAATTAGGGAACCAGGACAGGGAACTCAACATGTTCTTTTTCCTGCACCACAGCTATGACTGAACTAGTAATTTAAGATTCTGTGGAATCAAATTGAAGTAACTACAGTCACCAAGAAATCTAAATCAAATTACATCTAACTGTCAACTTTCTAAGTTTAGGGGACAAGGCACTAAAGCCTTAGGCAAGCCCTATTTTCAATACATGAAAGCAAGGCAAAACTGTGAATAAACTCTGTAACTGGTAACGGGAATCACAAGGATAATAGCATTACATAGTGGAATAATTCTGCTATTAAAACAGTCACGTGATAAAAAACAGTGTATCATATAGGATGGGAATTAAACACACAGAAGTACTATAGCAATATGTATGTTCTGAAGAAAAATGAGCAAATGTGCTTGTCTCTGCATAGAATCCAGTGCACAAAGGCCCACAACTGAGCACAAGTAAGCAATATCATATGACTAAGAAAAACAAATGCATAAAGTGGTAAGTCAATATTCTTAGACTTCTAGCAAGACACCAACCTTCAGAGGTAAACACTGAAAAACAACCACCAGATAATGTTGGAGACCTGATACATTAAATTTGCCAGTTATGTGAAAAAGGTAGAAAGTTCACTAGAAAAGTTCAATTATAAACAGATCTTTCTGGATAATTATTAAAAAGCTGTCTAGTAGCTAAGCTTTATTCAGAGTAGCATCCTGCTGATTCACATAACTGAGTAACAAACCAGGCACTGGAAGCTTTCCTGTATGTTGATGTATCCTTTGCAACAGAAAATGCGCACACAGCAATCTGCTACCATGCTACTCACCGTGCTAACATGGCTTTCATCCACAGCAAAGCAAAACACAGTTGAAACAGAGAGAACAGTATTAAAGCAGGGGAAAATCACCTACATGTACTTTTGTGAGCTCTAGTTCAAATATCAATTGCCAAGTCCATTTAAGGATTCTTCAAAGAACTGTCAACTTGACACAGCAAAGGCATTTACAATGGGTGAGGGCTGTGAGAAGGAGACTGAGGGGTGACCTCATCAATGTTTATAAATATGTAAAGGGTGAGTGCCAGGAGGATGGAGCCAGGCTTTTCTCAGTGATGCCCGATGACAGGACAAGGGGCAGTGGGTGGAAGTTGTAGCATAGGAGGAAGTTTTTCACTGTGAGGGTGACAGAACCCTGGAACAGGCACCCTGTAGGGTTGTCGAGTCTCCCTCTCTGGAGATATTCAAAATCTGCCTGGATGCATTCCTGTGTGATCTGGTATAGGTGATCCTGCTCTGGCAGGAGGGTTGAACTAGATGATCTTTCAAGGGCCCTTCCAGCCCCTGACATTCTGCAATTCTGTGATCAAACAGCACCTCCTCTTTTCTATCCTAGTTTTTCTCTATCGTGAAGAAACTACTCCTACAAAGATATTATTAAAGCAGTCCTCTAGCTGGAGGTACTCTGACTGATGAAGCAAGTCCTCAAAACTCCATGGCAACAGGTTTTGCCTTTCTATGATGCCAGATAATTGGCAGGCAAGATATATTTAAAAAGTTCAGAGGCAACATGCTATTACTAGAAGAAAAAAAACCCTATGTAAATGTGGGGGATATATTTTAAACAGCCACATTACTACCTAGAACCTACAAAGTAAAATAATATAAAAGCCTTGCTGGACTGATTTTCTTGTGCACCTGAAAAAGTTAGGAATTTCAGAAAGCCATGGTAACAATCTTATTGCAGCAGTTCTTTAGAAACCAGGCATCTCCAAATCCCACTGAAAGGCCCAAAAGGAGAAGTGTTAGGATTACTGAGTGAATCAAGGGAAGGGGTGACTGCATTCATTCCTTGTGCTCCCAAAAGAAGGTTCTTCTTAGGATGTTATCACTATAACGTACACTGCCAAACTTGCTTTACGAAACCTAATTTTAAGTTGCCATATCCTCAGGGTTTCACTGATACCCATGGATAGCAAAAAACAAACAAAAAAATATCTACAAAACAAAAGCACCAGGACCACATTTGATAGGCACTATGGGGAAAGAGATAAGAGCATTTCTCCAAACTTGCACTTCAGCTATTGCTTTGAAATGTGCTACAAGATCCTAAAACAGATGGAAAATGGAAATAGAAAACTGACGAAAATCTTTGTGCAGTGATGAAGATTAATTCAAAGACATTTTCATCCTAGCCAAAGTCTTCAAATAAATGTCTGTTTTACAAAACTCAGCAGTACAGTATACAGCTTGTACACTACCACATGGGAAACTGAACAAGTACGGAACATACCTGTTAAGACATAAACATCAAATATGCAGTACACATAACAAAACAGATATGAAATAATAAAGTAGAACCCTGCCTTAAATTATATAACCGTATGATTTAGAGAAAAGTTTTACTATACAATTCAGTTATTGATTAAAGAGCAGAAAAAAGAAAAAAAAGGATTAGTTTAAACTTTGTACTAATTCCTTGAGAACTGCATACTATGAGAAAATCTACCTAGATAAAACTTTTAATCTGAAAACAAAGACAACCACTACAAAACAAACAAACAAATGAAAAACACAAAAAAAGAAAAAAAGTAGGCATCAGACAAAGACTTAACCTATCAGCCACACTGCATTTTGCCTTGTCTCAAATGTATCAACTGAAAGTATGGGAAAAGTAGACAAATCTCTAGTAACAATACAGATTTGCTTCCAAACAAAACATGATTCTATGCAAATGACTGCAAACTGAGCAGGAGGATGCAGAAAACAGATGTTACACATAAAACATTACTGCAAAATACTCATCACAAACAACTCCCACCCACTGGCCCATCAGCATGTACCATAATATGCTACAGAGACTTGGCAAATAATTTCACAGTTAAATAGTGAATATTGATGCTCACAAACAGAGATGTTTGGGTTATTTGCTGTGCTCAGTATTCTTTTTTAATTTAGGCTTTTTCTTAGCCTGAAAACAGAGAAAACAGAGACTTCTTTTTATTTTAAAGACATTTTTCTTACCTAATGAATAAATGTCAGCAGCAGAGGTGGTCATGAGCTAATCAAATGACGTTTGCTTGGTTCCACATATTTTGCTCTTTGTGTAACTGGCAGTCTTAATTGGAGGGGGGGGGAAGAGTCAAAACTAGTGCTAGTACAGTGACAACATCACTCATACAAAATATTATTTGCTTGTGAAAATGATTATTCATGTAAAGGACTGCATTAATGCAGACAAAAATCCATTTGCATGAATGCTTGCAAACAGTGAACAACAGAGGTACATGAACATGAATCAAACAGCTGTTCAGAATTCAAATTAATGTTTGCAATACACGTTTTGCTGTATCTGGCAGCTCTAATCACAAGCACCAGTTGCCAGAGGTAAGCTCCAATAACTTCACTACTACAATGTGTAAAACTTAAAAACACATATCAAGCTAATTCAGCTTAAGGGACTAGGTCAATTCAAGTGTCTGTATAGACACAGGAAATACCACTACTGAAAAATCTGTGCTTACAGCAGCGCTCAAGCTACACAGATGTAAACTAGGTAAAGTCTTTGTTTGTTTGCCACAGCCTAGCTAAATCCATAGCACTAAGTAAATCCTGCATGATAAGGCTGTGCAATTCAACCTGGGGAATCTGTTCAGGCACTGGAAGACAAATCCTGCAGTCAGCTCTTTGCAGGGTTTCTATATTATCACTTGTGGCACTCCTGATTTTACACTTGACTACTAATCCACTAATATTCTAGATTGTTGTACACACTAACACACAAAACTAGCTCCGCTAGTAGTGAATTTAGAACACAGAAAGGATGTTGGCCTCCAGTCTCTACTCACAGTATAGATTTAATGGTGGTAGACCTGCTTCCCTTAGTCCTCCAGAGCATCTCAGAAGGCATTACATGCATCAAGCACATAAATATCCCCCTCTCCATCATCCATATATAAAACTCTCACATACAGCAGCAGCGAAATGGCCTTCTGATACCTAAGTGCAATTCTTAGTTACATCAACTGATGTCAACAGTTAAATGAAACATTAGTGTAATTTGGCCAACAGAAGAAAATACTAGGCTAATTATCCTAAGTCTCTCTTAGCATGCTCTCCAGAGAGCAAAATGAGCTGACTAAGAGGCCGTAATAATTCAACCGAGCATCCAGGATCCAGGTCTCCAAGGATTAAGGTGGAACCTAGTAGGAGGGGATTCAGAGGCAGTCAGTGAGAGGGTTTTCCTGTTGAGATTTGCCCACACAAGCTCTTTAGTTTGAGTTTGTATTCCATTTATAATAATTTTCTAAGCTTGCTAAAGCAAGAACTGCTTCTACATGACTGGAAGATACTTAAATGACACTGAGTCCTAGAGGCAAATAGGAGAGTCAGGGCAAAGTCAGGCTGCAGTTCAGTCACAAACTCATATTTATAGTATCTAACCTCCATCTAAGTCATCTACAACACTTTTAACTGTTAAAAAGTCCCTTCAAAAGACTTCAGGGAGCACTGATGAAGAGCTGGTATTGGTCATTCCCCTTCTAGTAGGCTTTAAGCTTTGATGATGATATTTCATCAGTTAAAATATCTTCATCCAAAAATCTCTGTCGAAGAATTTCTCTTGTTTCTGTTTGATTAAATTAAAAATAAAAGTGCAATACATTTGAGCACCACTACAGAAGAACTTAAATGCCAGAAGAAAATTTTAAGTTTGTGCTTGGGTTCTCAGAAAAAAAAAAAAAATAAAAAAAATTACTGTACTGCAGAACTGCTTTCAGCAGAGCTTTGTACAGGAGATGTCACAACTCTTCATAAAATTGAAGTGAGAAAACAGAAAAACACTGTCATCAGTCCTATTGACTTCTGCAAAGTCAATACAGTCTTTTAGACAGGAGTGAGCACACGGGTGATGGGAAGAACTGGTCTATCTGTGGCTCAGGAGGCAACACACTATTAAGACATCTGTATTGCACCTCTATGCAAAAAAGCAGACAATAATTGGCATGCATAGCTCCATCCCAGCAACTGGAGTGATGTTCTGAAACTGGCAGTAGTGTTTCAGCATGTTTTGGCACAGCAACTTTGCATTATGCTGCTCCCAGCTACAAGAATGGCAGCAGAGTCGCGCTCTCTAGTGGATATTGGAAATGCAAGTGGTCTTTAATAAAAATTTTGCCAAGATTAGCCCAAGTAAAAATACTAACTGGCACACCGAGATTCGTCTTCATACTGTGTCAGTACTGATCTTGCACACTGTTCTATCATGAACATCAATCCTGTGCACTGCCCACAAAGAAACTGCACAACATGGTAGGTTATCTCATATATGTCAGTGTGCTTCTTTCAGAATAGAGACTGGTCAGGATTGGTATATGTCAAAAGGGCCTTCACACCTCTACAACCCTGATACAAGCCACTTAGCCTGGCTGTTCATTCACCATTGCTATAAAAGCCATCAGATAGAGTATGAACTTAAGAGGTCTCCCTTTCTGCTCCATAATCTCTGCATCTTGATAGAGGGTTAGCCACACTCCCTTTCTTCATGCATGAATAAATAATTCCGAAATTGCTGGAAAAACCTACCCTGGCAGAAACCTTAGCTCATCTGCCTGCAACTTAAAAAAAACAACAAACAAAACAAAACAAAAAAAAACCAAACAACAACAAAAAACCCTAACAAAAACCCCACTAAAAAAAACAACCAACCAACAACGACAATAAAACCACCACCACAAAAAAGGGCAAAAAACCAACCAAACAAAAAAAACCCCAACAGCCCAAGAACAAAACAAAAAAGCTAAAAAGCAGTACTTACTCTGTTATCATAATTATCTTCAACAACCTAAAGATAACAACATGCAATGTCCAAACTTTCTCATTAGTGTTTTCAGACAATAAGAACTTCTGCTTCTATATCCCAAAATCAAAGGATTTATATCAAATTGGTACAACTCGGCTGCAGCTGTGAAACACACAGATGCTACTTCTAGCAATCTATTTCCTCATTCTGACTTCCTCAAATAATGTTTAGATTTACTTACTATCTCCATAGAATTTTTAAATTACTACAGAATATTTGACAGCAACGTGGGTTTCCTTATCTTATACAAAATATTCTTCTCAATAAGAAGGCCTGCTATGATTATGCTTTATTGCCCTCATAGAAAATTTTATATAATCCATTTAATAATTTGCCTTATTAATATGTTAATAACTCTCTTAAAGAATGAGAGATGCAAACTTCTTTCCTTTAAATCATTTTAATTAATCAAAACCAAGTATCCAACTTTTTATTTATTTTTTTTTAAATTTCCTTTTTGCTACTTGTGCTGTCAGTCAAAAATGGATTTCAGTATTACTTTGCAGCGGATTAGTTATTTAGATGTGTAACAATACCATGTAATCTTTTAATGTTGTCTTTAAGATACTGCAGAACAAGAAAAATGCCTCATTCGATAATGGAAAATTAATCAGCCATTTTTAACTATGCTATAACAAATCACATACATACTAACTAAAGAATAAAGAGGTGTATTTAGCCTGCCATGCAGCACTGAGGAAGTGTTTGTCATTTGTTCTGTTTTCCAGACATAAGCAGGAAGTCATCTACTGGAAATGAAGCAAGGATCAAAAAAGTAGTAGTAGAAGTGGTATACTTCATATATACTGCATATCATCCAGCAACGAAAGAAACTGTGATATTTGGAGAAAATAAATGATAAAAAAATGGATTAAAAAGAAGTACTGGATACACTTTGTAAACTGATAAGAATTAAAGGTTGACATTTCTTAGTAATGCTAAGCAGTGTAATGTTATTTCTTGCTTATAATAAGTCATACTAAGTAATTTAGGTTTTGACTTTCTACAGCAGTTTAATATTTGACTTTAAATGGTTTGTGTGATATTTCAATCACCGACATATACAACGAACAAGGAAGCACTGACTAAAGACTCTCCAATAAATAAATTATTTGCTTTTGAATTTGTTAACTTAATCATGCTTAATACAGGGGTTAAGTATGCTTTCTTCCATAGACTTCCCTGAGAATAATCACATACCCATACTACCACCATCAACTTTTAACTTTTTTCCAACTTTGTACCTGCTTTCAAACACCTGTCTAGCCTATGCTCCCTTGTCAGCAGAGTCTCCAGTCAAGGCTAATGACTGTATCTCATTTACACCAAGCTAGTGAATGCTGGCAGCAGCTGATAGGGAATACTGGACAGAAAGTGCCAATCTGTAGGTCATGTGGAATACCTGAATCATTAAGGAACTTCAAAACTAGTGACAACACAGTAGTTTTATTCGGTATCTTTCATGCTGTCATTATTAAGCAGCAGATATTTTTAGCCACCAAAAGCCAAATCTATCTGCAGCAGCAGTGTTTCCAGGGAAACAGAATAATTTAAATACATGTGGAACTAGATCTCTGTTTTCATCAACTCCTCTGTTACTGGAGCTGCTTTGAGTCAGATTTCTCATTTGAAGGGGGAAAAGTGTTTGGAATACATAGATTTGAGACTGTAATTTAACAGTTAATGCTTATGCTTTCAGATAGGTATCCATTCTCTACAAATAACAAATGTTAGGATACAACTCGCCTGTTTTTCTTATTTAGCAGTGTTCACATTCCATGGGAAAAAACAAAACAAAACAAAACCCCAGTTCATCAGTCTTTTATAACGATTCTGTGAATTGCTGACACTTGATGTAAATTAATTTAATAGATTGTTTGTTTAGCAAACATATCAGCTTCCATCCACTGAAGAAACTGCTAGGAGAAATGGACACGACTCCACATGCTTGCAGCTGGTAAGGTACATAAATAAGTGGACAGAGCATAAAGCTTCTTCCAGTCCCGTTTAGTACTTGGTAAGAGTTCTATGTCCAATTTTTCTTTTAACATCATTTTACCGTAATTTTGAGTCTGCTCTAAGGGAATTCACTCAGTGAATACCACATGCATGCATGTACTGATTTTAACCTTGGAAATCTATTAAAAGTAAATTCCAATGGTTTAGTTTTATAAATATACTTTATCAGTACATTCTCTGAAACCACTGATCCTTACAATTAATTTCAATAAAGATTTCTGCTTCAAATCAGCAGAACAGGGTCCTGTAGTATAACAATTCTATTATACATGTAAAAATAGAAATAAGACAATAGAGAGCTGACACGTTGAAATCTCTGCCTCAGTGAGGCAAATATCAATATCTATAATTTTTTCAGTGGGGCTAGGACTTATGCCTATAGTCCTGCATCCTTAAATAATGTGGCTTGACAATCAACCTATTTTCTGTAGGAAGTTATTTTCTACTTGTGATCTCCAGTGTCTCTGAACTAACAGCTGTTGATAGCTTGTATGAAACCTCTTCTGCTGAGTTTACAACATACTTCAGTGTTTATTAAAAGTAGTACATAACTGCTGCAGGTACTATAAGATGTATCTGTCTTGTACACACAAATGAATTATATGCATTATGTGCATTTCTTTTTGACAAAGATATCGATATGAGTGATTTATAAACCACATCCATTCCAAACCTAAACATAATGCAAAAATACCCCAAAACCCATTAAGAGTTGATCTCAGAAGCCATTCTTACTGTACGTTCAACAGTAAATAAAGCACATATAGTTTTAGAAGCAGTTCATTTGTAAGTCCTTTTAATGTCCAAAATTAAAAATATTTCTCGATCTTCCAGCACTATTCTCCTGCTGATAGTGTATCCTGTATTTTCAGTAGTACTTTGCATGACACAAAAACCTCTCTTCCTACAGCTTATTGAGCGAGTTCAGCATTGATGAGATGCAATGCCTATACTGTCACATAAGAAAGTTGACAGCATCACTGTCTATGGATCTCATATGGGTTGAAACCTCCCAGGCAGAAGAAATAACCTGAAAAGCTGCTTCCAAGTAATTAATGAGAAACAAATGAGATTCTTGCATATGCACTTTTTATACCCAAGAAACACTGTGGCAAGGATCAAGAACAGCTATTCAAAATAAGATTTTTTTGTCACCCTTACCTGTGAATCGCGTTTCTGTGTTTCAGCTCCGTCAGTGCAGTCTGAAAGGTTCACTCCTCCTCTTTCTGTCCATCACACAGCAGTCCTCCAATAACTGAAGTCATCCTGGCATCCTCTGGAACATGCTCCCTGCCTTATTTCTCACTCCCCACCCCCAGCTGCATGCTAGTAAAATGGGAAAATAGCAAGAAATAAACAAAACAAAAAAGCACATCTGAAGCTCGGCTTTAATGAACTCCTGAGTAATCAGTGAGGATGTGCTGTACCGGAAGGTAATGGCAAAATTTAAAGACAAGAAAAAAAGAATCTATTAATAACCTTCAGCTCCACTAGTGCAATTCTCCATTTCAGCTCCTTTTTATAAGGAACAAGGAAGCAAACAGCGGTAGGAACACAGTTCTTGCCTGTATACATTCTTTTGAGACTGACTCAGCTATCCACATCTTCAGGAAAGAGAGCTGTTATGTATTTAGGAAATTCTGTGATTATCAAAATAACAGTGGTGCTTTTCAACAAAGAGAATCTAGAAATCTCAATTCAAATTACAGTAAGTCAGAGATGGATGCCAGTAATTTCTTACTATCTGAAAGAGAGTAATTACTGGATATTTTATCTTGAAGTTCTGCCTATGTAAAGCTCTACCTGTACAATCACTGCGTGTGCATTTATTTTACTGTACTTTTAATACAGTAGCACAAATCCGATGTGCTGCACGAACTCTGTCCATACAAAAATTTTCTACTTCAATAAGAATTTAAATGCACAGATTTACTGGGTGATAATTTTCAGTTCATGTGCTTTAAATATACTACTAAATCTATTTGTAGCCTCTTCAATCTATTTGAAAAAAAAAATTAAAAAGTGTTTCCCAAGATCAGGGATTTTTTTTTTTTTCTACATATCCATACAAATCAGATAGTTTAATTAAAATCAAGAATGAGTCTTCAGTTTTAGCTAAGGTAATGTTTATTGCCACATCAAAGCACTTGTACTCCAGGATTTCTCCTTGAAAGAAAAATGTTAAGCAGCAGGAGCTGACAAATATCTTTGTTTACATATTCCAATCTTTGCTATGGCTTTCCAATAGAATTAACTGAGAATTCCTTTAAATAAGAGCATCTATCCTCTTCGCTGAATTGCTGACCTTTACCCACAGCATGACTATACCAATTACCATACTTACACTATAAAGTAGTAGCTGGTTTAGTTCTGAAAAAAATAGTTGTCAGTCTTATCATAATGAACTGCCAGCAGATCCTGAGTATAACATTCAGATTTTGTCTTAATAAGGACGAGTCTTTTTAATTAAATTATTTCAATTTAACACAAAACCTTTTCCTGGATGCCTAGAAAAATACATTCCTCCAAGCATTAAAGACAAAATAACTACAAGGTTTCAAATCCAGACAATCAACACAGATTTCGTTAATCATAAGAAATTGTAGGAAACAGTAAGAAAAACCTAAAGTGATATTTTTGTTTTGTTTGGTTTTGTGGGGTTTTTTTGTTGGGTTTTTTTGGGTTTTTTAAATCAGAAGAAATAAATCTGGATTTGAGCACCAAGGCTCTTGTGCTGCTGAAGGAAACAGAGACATACAGAATTGTAGTGTTATAACAGGATTTAATAGAAGTCTTTTCAATACAGATGCAAAGCGCAACACTGTTCCAATCCTGAAGTATTATTAGCATAACTAATAGAAATGGGCAGCAACTATTCTTGGGTTACATAACTTCATGGTAGTTGATCACATAGTCCTTCATTAGAAATCAATTACTGTAGATCTCTTCTGTTAACCGTGAGATCTGCTCTAACATACTGCTTGATGAAGACATGTGTGGAGTTTGATATTTAGAGAAAGCTACAGGCAGACATTTGAGACTATTATCAGTCTGTTTACCAGGCACTGACTGCAGGATCAGGCATTTGCCTAAAAAAATAGCAGCCCGTGAGCAAAAGAGCTATTACTTCACCTGCTTATGCTGGACAGATCTCCTACAGCATAATCACATCCTTGAAAGATCATTACTATGACAACAAAATAAATTTCTCGCACACAGTGTAGAAATAAGGAACATATTCACTGTTCTGCTATCAAGATCCCAGGAATGCATGTAACATTCAACACTTTAGATCTACTAGATCTCCTGAGAGACATTGTAACACTGTTTCTCAGCACCCTACCTGTCTGTGAAAAGATGAATGGACCGAGCTTGTAAGGCAGGAACAAGACTATCTGAATTTCACAGTCACTGTCACTTTGATGGAGCAACTCGGCATCCAGTATCATTAAGAAATGGGCCAGCATGTAAATGTTTTCTCTACCAGGAAACACTGATAGTGTGGGGGAAGAAAAAAGAAGAAGAAAGAAAAAAAAAAATCTATAAAATTACAAGTGAACTATGTATATCTTAAAAGTGTGCAGACAGGGCTGCTGCTGGAAAATGTGTGGTCAAAAGAACTGAAATCCAGTGGTGTTTCATCATGAAATCAAGGTCTACATTTTCTTAATTTGAAGCTGCTGCCACTGCAAGGTAATCACTCGTGACAGAAACCAAATGGAGAATTGTGGCTTCTTTCTGAATCCTCAGAAACCTCTCAATGCATGTAGGATTCCAGTAGTCCAAGGTTTAATAGTGAGAAGCTATCAAATGGGACATACATGATACAGTTTCTATGACTCTCTGAAAAAGAAGTCTGCAGTCAGAAACAGCAATGCATTAAAACGCAGAAGCCATACAACAAGCCATATTGGTTTCAATGCCTTACTGACTGCATTTAATGAAGCCTGAAGGGATGACTGTTCGGGTTGGAGAAGAAGCTGGATAATTCTGAATGATACACAGTGAAAACACACCATTCTGTAGTTTGAAAATTAAAACTGGAAACAGGAAAGAAGAATAGGATTACTTTATCACAACAGTTCTACATTATTACTCTTCAATAGAACCTAGAAGTCTGCTTTCTCTGAAGCAGCTGTGTCAAACAGCATTTGTTTCAGATCAGAAGAGTAACAAACCAAGCCCCCTTTATATGGCACACCAAGATGCTAGGAAGTGTCCATACTGTTCAGTGGATCTGACACTTGAATACAGGTTACTTTGGGATGATTTACCTATGAAAGAGTTGTAAAACCTGTTCTAAGATGGTGAGGGGAAAAAAAGAAGAAAACAAGACTGCTTGTAGTGCAGATGAAGATGAAGACAAAGCAAAGTTCCATCCTTAGTTTTAAGAGAAACAGTATCACAGCACTTCTGGTTATAACAGGTTTTTATTTACCCTTTGATCAACAGGACCAAGCAAACTCCCAAACAATTATTCTTTTCTCAGAACCCAAACCAAATAAAGCTTATGTGAAAAAAACAAACAAACAAACAAATGGAAACCTCAATTAAAACAGTGCCAGGTGGTAACAAACCTAAGGGCAAAATTGAGAAACATGGCCAAGGCAGATTAATTTTCACTTCTTAGAAATTCAAGTTAAATGCATTTCAACTTCCTTAGACTTCCACCCACTTACCAACATCCGTTTATATTCCTTCAATAAACTGCAGAGTACAGTGATCTACCCTCAGTGAAATCAATAAGTGACACAAAAGAGAGAAAAGGTAAACAAAGAACTTCTGCATAAGAGCCTATATGGATTTCCATTAATTCATTTGTGACAGTCTTATAAAGCAGCTTTTGAGCACGGAAATTATTTTGATTTTTTCTTGTTTACATACCAACAACTAAGTCAGGTAAAAAAATCGGGAATCCACTTCTCATAACTTTCAAGTTTACTCACTGTAAGTACATTTCTTGCGTTTCAGCCCTACCTGCTCCAATGAGCTACGTCAGGGAGGAATACATCTTTTCACTGCTACAATAGGCACATTATGAGATTTTACTTAGTCACCACAGTTGAGTACCTTAAAAGATTAATAACGGTTCTTCTTTATTCTGCTTATCTTGAAGGTTAGATGAGTTTCTTCTTTTATATTTCTTCCCCTACTAATGCACTGAATTGATGAAACTTTTAAGCTGATTTTGAGGCAATCCAGTTCTGACCTAGCTGGCATTTACACATAAAGATGTCTGAGGGTTAAAAAAAAAACAAACATCCTTTCACATGTCCCAGACTGCCTGCATATTTTTCTTTTATATGATCACTACTTCAATAAATACCAGAGTCCATATACGGGAAGTATATTTCCCTCTCTTCTCTTTTTTAGGACTATGAATAAAGGACTTTATAGATGAAGCAACTACAACCTATAGGTCTTTATTACCTATGTTTCTGTCATGGGATAAAAGTTCCTATTCAAAAGCAAGCATGGTTTATGTGGAATGCTCATAGTAACTGATTCCCACAGACATTGTTATTGAGCCTGCATTTAGAGAAAATGCTTGAAAATTGATTTGAATGTGTTTGTGTTAGAGATAATATATCACTGTGAAAACTGCAAATTTTCTTTAAAGAATTTTAGTGCAAAAATTATTTCTGTTTTTTTAATTAGCATTAGACTGCTGCTAAAACCGAGACTGAATTAATTACTTTTAATCGTTATTTCTAAATTTAATCCACACTGCATTCTAGAGACAAAAGTAGGAAGTCTATATTCATAAGGTAGTCACCACAACTTCTGAGCAAGAACATCAGTTCTATGTGATCATGCACTGACACCTAGTGAATACCCACACTTAAGAAATCCTGTTGCTTTTCTTCTCATTGCTTATGCAGGATAAATGTTACTAATAACGGGAAGTTGTTTCCACACATGGGCGATGCTTCCTTTCTTTTAATTAGAGAGGTATTAGGATGTGCAGCAGTTTTTGTACAAAGGCATAAAAATGCACATACACCATCTGACCTGCTCAAAAAAACACCCCCTGTAAACGAGTCGCTACCTCATTTTATTTTTCATCCATAATGACAGCTTAGTGACTAGTACACAGCATGTCAATGACACCAACCAGACAAACAAGATCTTAAAGCCTAGATGTATTTTGCAAACCTTCATCTCCACTCAGGGAGTCAGCTGGCTCCACACATAGCCCGCTTGTTTTGTTTCTATCATGTAGCAGATGGTGACGGAGATGATCTGAAAAGCCCTTAAACGTGAACGGCACATGCTGAGAAACAGTGGAGACTGCGACCAGAGGATTTATAGCTGAGAACAATCTGGGGTCAGCAATTATGTCATCGCATTGTCACTCCCCCTAAAGTGCATTAACAGATCTGCAGAAGCTAGCTGTTTGACCTATTCATCCAGGTCCATGCAGAATCACCAGTCTCACACCCTCTCCATACACAATGGAAAACATCTGACATTGTAACTCATAACTCATACTTTTTAACCACATTTAAGGGACCCTTCTCCTAAATGCTGAACACTTCTTGAGCGTAAAGCCCAAGTTAGCAACTCCCTCTTCTATTGAATTCTCAAGGAGTGCTGGAAAATTTTTTTGGTGAAAACCTGCACCAACTAGTATTACAAGCAAAGTTGGAAAAACAAGTATCAAAATAACCCTTCAAGCTCTTACAAAAGGGTTGAAGATGTCTGGGGAGGACGTGGTATGCAAGATACTAGTATAGCCTATCAATTGCAGCAAATCTTTGCTGATCCATGTTCAAAATTCCAGTATGAAAACACCTCAATTTTCTTGAAGTCCCAAATATAAAGATGTTCCAGAATCACATACAATATTCTCACTGATACACTACCACAGGTGATAAGCTTCTTTGGTCTCCAACATTAGTACCAAACTGACTTGAAAGTTTTTCTCCTTGAGAACAGTGATATAGAGGTCTAGACAGCATGCACCTACCATGTTCAATCTGTCTCCCAGAAGGCCACTGGGGCAGGGGGGAAAAAATATTGTAAAAATTGAACCTTTCAGAACTTCTACCTTCACTTGAAAAAAACAAAACCAAATGCATCTTGGGTATTCATACCTGGGTATGAATGTTAACTTCAATTTCTCTCCCATGTGTATGCAAATTATTTTGTCACAGCTATGACATGCACAGGTGATAGCACCAGTGAAACTATTAAGTTATTGCCTAAATACTATGCTGCCCTACTCCCGTACAACAAGCCTCCAGCAGAAGACTTGTACATATCTTTTGATGAGTAGCTTCAGTTTCACAGATTAATGCAGTATGTTTTGTTTTCCCAACAAACCTACATGTATGTGTGTGTGGTGACAGTGACAGGGGCAGATGGAAGTCTCCCAGCCCAAAGTATATGAAGACCAACAGGCCACTAGCAGCATACTTTCTAGATTTGTCTAAATTGCTTTTCAGATCTCATATCTTTCTTAGACAATTGCCTAATTTACCTGTGCTGTTTCAGTAATTATATAATTCTCATTTTTATTTTCTACCAGTTGCAAACAAGCAAACAAAAACCAAACAAAAAAATCCCAAAACAAAAAAAAAAACAAACAAACCCAAAACTAAACTAATAAGGGTGTGGAGGAAACTTAACAAATCAAATTGGTATATTTTCTTTGAATGGGTGTTCAAAATGGAAAACACTAACAGCACAGAAAGTCTGCCTAATTTAGAAAAAGATGATCTATGCCCTAAGCAGTTACTCTATCAAGACTTCTCCTGTAACTCTTGGGTTCAGGATACAACCCAAATATCCCATATTACTCACATATTCATCTGAGAAGATGAGGGATAGACACACACAAAATGACATGATTATTGACACTTAACAGATTTTAGTTCGTGAATGAGGTATAGCATTTTGAGATTCTTTGTTTAAAATGTCTAAGTCCCTTTAAAAAGTATGTTATGCATACATCTTGCAAACAAATCCAAATCAAAGTAAACATTACCAGAAGCCAATGCAAATTCTGAGTAACTTTAACTCTCATGACTTTTTAGATGCATATATAATGTTCACAAATATATACACATAAAAATTTCTGTGCATGCACAGTTCCTTCTTGTTTGTCAAGGCTCCACCTGGAGGATGATGTTTTTCATGCTATCGTTACAGTAAGCCTGTACAAATTTGACACCAATCTCTTATGCTATGTCAAAAATTAGAATAGGTAACTGTAATCTTGCCAAACAGGAATTCACATTTACATGTAATCTTACAGGTAAAACGCGGATTATTAAGGGAAGGTATAGGAGGGGGATGCAGTAGGGTGCCTGACCATCTTTCATAGATCAAAATATATTCTGTAGCAGAGAAAATTTATACCTCCGCAAACCACATACAGTATTTTGCTTTGCAGATCAAAAATCCTTGTTGCCATGGAGACTACAAAAAAAGAAGAAAACCCAAAAAAGAAAAAAAAAACCAAACAACCAAACAAACAAACAAAAAAAAAACCCAGTCATGACATTGCAAGGCTACAACAGAAACATCTGCTGGGAATTTACTGGTAGTCCAGGGATTTTTATCAAAAATGTTTGGTTATTTTCAAACTGAAAACAAAATGCCTCTTCAAATCTTAGTTCCAAACTCTGCTTTCATAAGTATTTTGCAAATTTTCCCCAAAATTTACTCATAGATCTATATAATGTTTACACGAGATAAGGTAAGAAAATTAGTGTTTAGGATGCAAGAATGCCAACTTGTATATATATCTTTTCCAGGTATACATCGTACCAAGGTGTGCACTAATGACTTACATCGCTCAGTCCGTTTGGGCAGCGGACGAACAGATCTTAAAAGAGGCAAAGAGTACTTGAGAAGTACGCACAGACAAAAGAATATTGTATAGGCCAGACTGTACAAAGCAAGATTAATAATGCAGTTGTTTAAAACAGTATTTCAAGGTTAATTATACATGCAACTTGCCCTTTGTAGCTGTGTTCTTAGCAGATAACAAAAATTAACGTTTGATTACTAAAATAGAACATCGCGCCTTTTGAGAAGGCTGTTGGCACTTCAAAGCAAAGTGAAAAAACAGAGTCAAAAATTCCCACTGGAATGCAAATAGTTCCCAGAAGTGTGAATAAAAAAACCCAACCAACACACTGATCAAAAGATCCATGCAATAGCATGGAATTCATACTACCAAATGTACTCTTTAGAGTACTCCATCTCAATATATTTATTTTCCCGTCAAATATGTTTATAATATAGAATGTCTCAAGAACGCCACATGAAATGTATTAGATAGAAATGCTATAAAAATTATGTGACCTCTAGGCCATATGCTGGTTTGTAATGCAACAATAAAGTTGGGAAGAAACCTGCAGAAAAATGTTCTGCAAAACAGTGTCTAGGAAATTGCTTTTACACATCAAAGCATTATCAATATAGATTTGAAATACATTTATCTTTTAATATTATAACTACCTAAGAATAAGATTATGGCGAACTAAATAAGAAACCTTAGAAACTAAGTACAAGTGTTATCTGCAGACTGCTTTGTGGTTCCAGATGGCTTTGCAGAACTGTTAATTAGGGAATAAATGCTTTTTTTCATCTGTTCTTAGATTCATACTTTTTTATCTGTTCTAGTAACACTGCTTATCAGACAGCACATTATACAGAACACTGTAACAATGAAACCAATTAGCTTTGATTAACTCTTCATTTCACCCTCCATCCCCAGAACACAGAATAAGGCAGCTACATGCAATTTAACTGTGCCAAATCTCCTTTTTGACCAAGCCTGGATGCATGCTCTGGCACAGAACTGCACAGGTCTTGTGAAATCCTTTGACAAATCATCACGTAACTGAGAATATTCTGTGCAACAGAAAGCACTTCCGATGGAGAGTGGAAGTGCCTTGAGAATAGCATAGCATCGATCATCTGACAAGTTTTTAGAATTCACAAGAATGCAAATGTCTTTTCCTCTGAGGTGACTGGTGAGGGAAAAGGGCTGTGAAGAACTCGGACAACAAAGATTACTACAAATAGTAACAACACAGGAAAATATTTAATCTTCTAGATAAAATTATCTGCACGTATCAGTCCTTTGAAGCTGTGAACACTGCATCTATTTAATGAGTCATTATTTCAGTAATAGGGATCCTCTGCCTTTCTCAGACTCAGAAATGTTAGGCAGATGTCCTTGCAGACAGGGACATCCAACTCTCCTTGTTCTCTGGCTCACTGTTTCTCTAAATTAGTCACAATCAACCACCTGTAGAAGATTCCCCTATTTATATTTAGCTATTTGGAAAAGAAACCAAACTGTTCAGTCCCATTCACCCCACTCTCCATGCTGAACAAATAGATCAATGTATTACATCAGTGCTGTAACATCTGTCTGTGGTTAAAGCAAGCTGCTGCTTCTACTGTAGTAGAAGATAAATACCAAATCAGGCTGTATTCTGTAGCCTCTCTACAAGGTCTTTTGTTACCAGAGTACAACAATTTACAATAGTGGATGCATTCTAACAACTACAACCTCCAGCAGTGGCGTATTGCTTATTTCTGCACACACACACACACACCACCCCCACCCCCCCCGAAGACTCCTTGACTGTTACTATGCAACCATAGAGGCAGGACATAATTTTAAATTATCATTAGAATGACCTGGCAGAATCCAAAATCTAAACAGTAAGGAACAAGACATGTAACAATGATACCTCCACAGCGAGGTAACATCACATGCTACAAACACCTCTCAATCTATTACAGGAGTAAGAGTCCCCACAGAATGAAGAAGTCAGCCTATGTTCAAGTGCTTTATATTCCAGAAATCTGAGACCACTTAAATTAAATTACAAACATATTTCTCTAGGTTCAACCAAGCTTACGCCACATACTGCAGAATGTTCTGTTTATTTCAGGATAGAAGATAACCAGATAGACAAAGTGTCTGCTCAGCAAGTTTAATGACAACACCAAACTGAGAGGCTTGGCTGATAGAGCTGAAGGCTGTGCGGCCAGCCAGCAAGACTTGCACAGACTGGAGAGCTGGGCAAAGAGGAACCTAATGAGGTCCAACATGGATAAGTGCAGAGTTCTGAACCTGGGAAGGAACAATAAACTGCACCATTACAGGTTAGGAGGTGATGTAGTGGAAAGCAGCCCTGTGGAGAAGGACCTGGAAGCCTTGGTGGACAACAAGCTATCCATGGGACAGCGATGTGCCTTTGTGGCCAAGAAGGCAAATGGGATCCTGGGATGCATTAAGAGAAGAGTGGCCAACAGATCAAGGAAGGTTCTCCTCCCCCTCTACTCTGCTCAGGTGAGACCTGACCTGGAATATAGTGTTCAGTTTTGGGATCCCCAGTTCAAGAGGGACAGGGATCTACTTGAAAGAGCCCAATGGAGGGCTATGAAGATGATTAAGGGACTGGAGCACTGCCCTATGAGGAGAGGCTGAGGGACCTGGGGCTTTTTGGTCTGGTGAAGAGAAGACTTAAGGGGATCTAATAAATGTTTATAAATATATGAGGGCTGGGGGTCTAGAGGGAGGGGACAAACTCTTCTCAGTTGTGCCCTGTGATAGGGCAAGGGGCAATGCATATAAACTACAGCACAGGAAGTTTCACCTCAACGTGAGTAAGAACTTCTTTACTGTAAGGGTAAATAGTACAGAAGACATCCTGGAGTTACTCAGGATGACTCCACTCCAGCATCTTTGCTCTTTTGCTTTTATTTACTTTACCACTTCCCAGAGTATATTAAAATTTACAAACTTTCCACAGTTTTTTTTTTTCCCCCTCCCCAACATATACCATATTAAAAAAGGGGGAAAAAAAATCCATTCTCTTATTTGTACAATCAAGAACCAAAAGTCAACAAACATGGATGCACAATCGTTCATGGTGCAGTCTAGTTAACAAATATTCCCCCAGTAAAATACTTGGTGAGTGATGTGGTGGTTGGAGGCCATCTTGGGCTTGGTGATCACCAAATGATAGAATTCTGATAGGAGGAAGCAGCTAATGACCTATCAAGCCACCTGGACACTCACAAGTGTGTGGGGCTGGATGGGATTCACCTGAGAGTGCGGATGTAGCTGGTGAAGGAGCTTGCCAGGCCTTTCCCTGGTTAACAGGGGAGATGCCAGAAAATTGGAACTTGCCAACGTGACACCCACCTACAAAAAGGGCCTAAATGAGAATCCAGGGAACTCCAGGCCTGTCAGCCTGACCTCCATACCAGGCAAGATTATGGAGCAGTTCATCTCAGGTGCACTCACATGGCATGTGCAGGATGATGGTAGGATCTGGCCCAGTCAGCATGGGTTAATGAAAGAGAGGTCCTGCCTGACCAACCTCAACTCATGATATGACCTGGTGAACTGCCTAGTGGATGAAGGAAAGGTTGTGGATGTTGTCTACCTAGACACTAGTAAAACCTTTGACAGCCTCCCACAGCATTCTCCTCAAGAAACTTGCAGCCCATGGCACAGACAGGTGGACTCTTTGCTGGATTAAAAACTGTTTGGATGGCTGGGCCTGAAGAGTTGTGATAAACTGAGTTAAATCCACCTGGTGGCTGGTCACAAGTGGTGCCCCTCATAGCTTGGCATTGGGGCCAGTTCTGTTTAACAGTTTTATTAATGATTTGGATGAGTGGATCAAGGGCGTCCTTGGCAAGTCTTCAGATCATGGTAAACTGAGTGAGAGTGTTGACCTGCTTGTGAGTAGGAAGGCTCTGCAGAGAGATCTGGACCAATTAAATTGATGGGCTGAGGTTGACAGAATGAGCTTTAACAAACATAAGTGCCAGGTCTCACACTTTGGTCTCAACTCCAAGCAATGTTATAGGCTCAAGGAAGAGTGGCTGTATCGCAGTCTGTCACAAAAGGATCTGAGGGTGATGGTGGATCGCCAGTTGAACAGGAGCCGGAAAGTGTGGCTAAGGCAGCCAACAGCATCCTGGCCTGTATATGTCCAGCAGGCATAGGGAAGTGATTGCGCCTCTGTACTCAGCCCTGGTGAGGTCACAGTTTGATTCAATTCTAAGTGCTACAGTATACAAAAGACACTGAGATCCTGGAATGTGTTCTGACAAGAGCAACAAAGCTGGTGAGGGGTTTGGAGGGAATGTCATATGAAGAGTGGCTGAGGGAGCCGGGGTTGTTTAGTCTGGAGAAGACTGAAGGGAGATTTCAGTGAGGCTGGTGTTGGTCTCTTCTCCCAAGTAACTAGTGATAGAATGAGAGGAAAGGGGCCTAACTTGTGCCAGGGGAGGTTTAAATTGTATTTTAGGAAAAAAAAAATTTTACTGAGAGTGGTGAGGCATTGGAACAGGCTGCCATCCTGGGAGGTGTTCAAAACGTGTACATGTGGCACTGCAGGATACAGTTTAGTGGTTAAGGTAGTAGGGTTATGATCACTGATCTTAAAGTTCTTTTCCAACTTCATGATTCTATGAGTCTATATCCTCATTCAGAACACTCAGGTGGGTACAAATTAACTCATCTGAGTGAAAGAACATGGGAAACTGAGTGTATCTTTCACCCTGAAGCAACCTCTTCAATCTTTAGCTCTACTTGTCTATGGCAGCCACTGCCCCTACCCAACAGTTTGTCTTTCCTGCCTACTTAAACCAAAAAGGTTTCAGTCAAAGAACTGGGGGTATGTGCTGCTCCAGAGTTTGCTGCATTATGCAGATTTAGAACCCACTTTCTTACACAGGAGTAGCACAATCTTGCAGCAGCACAAGATTTATCCAGAACCACAGAGTACAGGCAAAGTCTACGAAATGTTTCACATTTATTCCACCATCCCAGTGGACAGCTATGGCTACACTGGCTATCACCAGCTGCCTTCACACCACTCTGCCACCAGCTGTGCAGCACGATGGGTAGGTTTGCCCTTCAATTCCCCGCACCCACTTCTACCGAGGGGCTCTGAGTCACTCGGTGCCGCAAGGAGAAAAGGCACTGAGGCACCTGTGGCACTTGGAGACAGATATAGCCACGAAGGCCTAAAGGGGTGCTGAGGGCTATCTTGTCTCACCCGTTAACACCTCAGGTGTCAGAAACACCGGGAAGGACAGCCAGTTTCATAGGCAAGGACCCAGTAGATTCTGATTTGCGGACAACTGCTCTCTCCAGGCAATTTACGAACCTGGGTACCAACGGAGTGTGCTCCCTTCGTAAGAAACCCCCATCTCATGGGCTTGCAACGCAGGGCACCTTTCCTCCACACCCTCCTCTGCGATTAGAAGCACCCGGCACGCTTACGGGTCTTCATCTGGAAAACTGTTATTTCAGCTCATCTTGCCACTGCCTGCGGTAATCAGCCCTACGCTGGCACTTACGAATAACGCAAGGAACGGGTGCGCCTACCCCCCTGCCCTGCCCCGCCAGCCAGAGACCGCAAGTGCTGCTTACCGAGCTCTGGGACTGGGTGTTACCACACGGTTCTCGAAGGCCGCTGCCTCCTCCGCGCAGCGTTCACCTGCCGCCGGGCCGGGGCCGCTCTCGCCAGCCCCGCTGGGCTGGAGCCGTCACTCACTACCTCCGCCAGTCGATGAGCCGAGGTCACCGCGCGTTCTTCCCAGGCTCCTCGGCCCCAGCCTCCCGCCCGGAGCTGTCTCCCCCTGAGATCCAACAGCCCTCGGCCTGCCGGCGGCACGCCTCGAACGCCACGCCCTCGCCGCCCGCCACCGGCTCGGTCTTTCCCCGCGCTCCCCGTACCTGTCCACGGTGGTTGCAGACGTGGACACGTCCCAGGTTCCCGATGGCCGCCAGGCGGGCATTAGCTACTTGGCCGCCCGAGAGGCAACCGCCAGCAGCCAGTCCATGCCGCTACACTCCGCGACTGTCGTCCGAGCTGAGAATGTGGCGGCGCTGGACGAAACGCACAGCGCGGCCGGGGGGCGGCGCTGTGCCGGAGCACGGCCAAACCTG